>KK113247.1:128841-191070 GCA_000611955.2 Stegodyphus mimosarum
AAGAGATTTTGTCCCTGAAGGACTATTATTTTCGTTTTGCGATTTTGCGTTGGAAATATTAAAAGTCTGAAAAATTTTTCAAACTGTTGCCACAAAATATTGCAGCCCTGTATTATATTTAAAGAAATTAAATAATGAAGAATCTGCATAAATGTATGTATATTTCTCAAACTGTGATGATAAAACAACGGTACTTAGAGCCATGCAATTTTGAATAACGTACGTTTCCACCCGAATATGCGCATCTGTAAGTCCGAATTTGGAATTTGTTTTATTACCTATTTCATATTTTGTAAAACATTTGATGAACAAATTCAAACGATTTAAAAGGGAGCAATGACAACACTTAAAAAAAACTTTTTATCTAAAGCGCGAGGAACTGTGTATTGGAAATGCTAAAGATATACTCATTTTAAAATTATTTTGCGATATTGCTGTTGAACTGAATTTTATGATTTAAGTGCGAAGAACATGACATGTAATAAATAAAGTTAACACACAAAACGTTAAAAATTTTGAATAACGTACGTTTCCACCCGAATATGCGCATCTGTAAGTCCGAATTTGGAATTTGTTTTATTACCTATTTCATATTTTGTAAAACATTTGATGAACAAATTCAAAAATATACTCCAAACCAAAAAGGTTATGCTTCAAATCTCTTCTGCAGAAGCCTTGAGCCTTAAATACGAAACAGTTTTGCACTAGCCTAATTTTCTGGTTCTATATACTTTTCTAGACGGTTCACCAGAAAATCTGCTATCATCAGTATTTAAAACGTACTTTAGAAATTGTTTTAATTTCCTTTAGAAATGCAATCTATATTTTTTATCAAGAGTAAGGAAAAATTGAATTTACACATAAAATACTATTTAGCCTATCTTTTAAACCATTTATCAAGCGTCACCAGTCTTTGAATCTTAATCTATCGATTAATCTAATTTTTAAACTGCTAATGTTTTTACTGTTAATCTGAAATACAAGTTTAATACTCTTCAGAACTTCTAATATACTAGTTTGAGTACACAAGAAGAACTATTTTAACAGATACTGTCCATGCATCTTTGAAATACAGGGTGTTTATAAAGTCCCGGACCCATTTTGATGTTTAATAACTCATAAAATAATAAAGATAGATTAAAATTAATAACATAAATGGTTAGATAGACTCAAAAAGTTTCATGACCCTTTGAACTTCTACGTGTGCCCCCTTCGTCTCACGGAGAATATCAAGTCAATATTCAATTTCACGACAGGTACCGGGAAGCATGTCGGCATCTACAGAGGCTATTGCGGTTGTAATTCTGGCTTTTAGGTCATCAATGTTCGACACTCTCCTCCTGTAAACGTTGTCCTTTACAAATCCCAAAAGGAAAAAGTCCAGCGGCGTTATATCAGGTGATCTGGGTGGCCAAAGAATTGGACCTCCTCTCCCAATCCATCTTCCTGTAAAATGGTCATTCAAAGAACTACGAACGATGTGAGGCATTTGCCTCAAGTGAACAACTACACGGGACGCCAAATTAGCTTCAAAAATTTAGAAATTCATTCTGAAAAAGATATTCTGATTCGACTTTGGAAACGCATCAAGAAGCAGCGAAAGAATTTGAATTCTTTTAAATCCTCCAGCTGATTTAAGCGAAGAATTTACAATACTAATTTTTCTCAAAAGTGCTGAGATGGGCATCACTGTATATACTGTATTTCAAACATTAAAATTTATTCTTCAGACAAACGCGTTGAATTTAATTTAAACTTGTTGCAATCAGCTGCATAGACTAAATTTGCCAAAAAGGCACAGACGTTAATATTCCCTAGTATCATTCTTTAGTTTAGACTACATGTTCTACTTCGCCATAACAAACTATTCAAAGTCTACTAACTGAGTTTATGTAGCATCGCAACAGCCTAACCTTTGTTGCTGGATAAAAGTAAAGAACTATTAAATCTATGCTTATTGTAAGAGCATGAACGACATTCTATGAAAACATTTTCTGATAGTCCATGTATAGGCCATATTAAAATAAATGTTAGCTAGCAGATAAAGTTTTCTTCAAGCTCAAATAAGCCTTTCTTGCTATGATAATTGATTTGAATGATAAACGATATGCGAATATTAAAGAACTGGCTCATTATGATTAATCGACTATAGTAAAGTTTGGATTCTGAGGCGGTAATAAATTTACTGTGTGGCAAATTATTGCAAAATTTATGTAACAAAATAACTGTTCATATTCAATATGAGATACTTTTAGTTATAATACAACATGTGCCAAACAGTTTTCTAAGGAAATATACATGTACCATTGTTGCCTATTATACACCATTAAATTAAATATGCTACTCTTATCTCTTATAATAGTGCTCTTATTTTCAAAGCAAGTATTACCAATGAAACGTTTTTAAAAGCACATTATTCACTTTCTTTCATTGTTTATTGAAATAAATGACTTTAGAGATACATTCTTTACATATTTTTCAAAACTTTACCGCTGTTGAAATGAAACAGTCATATTCGATTTTGAATTCTTTCTAAAATCAAGGAAGTGAAGCAGTTTTTTTGGATATTTGACTGTATACCAAATACTTGGCATCATGAATAATTATGCTAGATTATTCAATACGTATAAATATAGATAATTTATTTTGTGCATGTATGTATATATATATATATATTTCTTCTTCCTCTCCCCGCCCCCAAATGGTCGGATAACTTGCATCGTATACAGGGGCGCGAATTTACCGTTTTGCCTCAGGTGAAAAATTGTATTCGCACGGCTCTGCCTAGAGCCATTAAATTTTGAATAACGTAATCCTCCTCCGAATATGGGCACTTGGAAGCCCAAATTTGGAATTTAGAATTCGTTTTATTATCGATTTCATATTTCGTAACACTTTAACGAATTTTTGATTGAGAAACTCAACGATTTCAAAGCGAGCAATGGCAACATTGTATGGGGGAAAATAATATCTCCAGCGCGCGAGACTGTGTATTGGAAATTCTAAAGATATGTTCATTTTAAAATTATTTTACGATATTGCTATTGAATTGAATTTTATGGTTTAAGTGGAAAAGAACATGATATTTAATAAATGAAGGTAACACAGAAATCGTTAAAAAAAAAGCCCCTTTGGGTGTAATGTAAAATCTAAAAGCTTTCAGATTTTGTTTTCTATTTAATTTATTAAATCCAAGTGTATATTGTTCTAAGTTTATTTTTCGATGTATGGAGACCATGATAAAACTTAACTTTCATATTTACAAAATGCTTCGCTTCCCCAGTGCTGAAAATGTTTTCATAAAGTTCTGGACCATATTTGGACAAATTTTATAACTGGGAGTACTTGTGAATGATCAAAATTTAAGCAAATGCACCCTGCTGCCTATTTTGATCACTCTATGCAAGTAAGTGTTGCGTTTGTTGCCTATATCACACCAAATCTCTAAATATTTTGCTACTGGATTTACATCTGCTTAAACGGTGTTCATTGAAATTACATTCTTCATGAAATTTTATAATATTAGTAATCTTCTGTCTTTTTCCCTTATACATCAATACTAAAAATAAATAATTTCTTGCTCTGACATTTAAAGGTTAATTTCTTGAATCCATCTTTAAAGAAATTCACAATTCGGTGCGCAGTCACCTGAAAATGAGAGCGCTTTTCCGTTCCCGTAACTTTATTTTATTGTTTATTACGTATATTAGTAGCAATGATAAGATAGCAGACGAGTGTTTTGCCGTAATCAATTAAATAAATAAAAAACAATCAATGACGTTACAGGTGATATCTTGGGTAAAGGAAATGCCAATAATTTACATCAGAGATATCACATATAATTCCTGATGCAGATTACATTTTATCATTCAAAAGTGTGCCATTTGATAAAACGGTTCATACCATTTCAGGTTTTCAGTTCAGAGAAACGGATGTTGCTGATAAAAATCACTTTCAATGATCTAATATGGTTTTATTTTTGATAGATTGCCTGTTTACCTTGCTGTTTCTTTCTCTAAACTTTAGTAATAATGTATAAATTTCCCACTCATAAAAAAATGAAAGATAAGTAAGTAGATTAATGCAAAAAAGTACAATCTGAAATCACCCGATAATAGTCTAATATTTCAAAGAAAAATATGTCATTAAAAATTTTTAAAAATATAAGAAATATTGAAAAATAAAGCATCATAAAAACTATTTAAAAGAAAAGCTTATGTACCCTCAGCTACGTAACATCAGAAATATAGTTTATTAATTAAAAAAGAGCTGTAAAAGTTTCATAAGAATTATCCTGTTGAGACATTAAAAAACAAATTGATTTTAGTTCACATCAGTTAGACACATTATTAAAAATAAAAAAAGAATTTTAACTGCCAAGAAACGCGCCTATTGCTTTTAAGCCCTCAGTTTGTCAATCACTAACTGATTGATTAAACTTGAAATATTAGCTAAAATCTTATGCATTGTAAATGGCAACAGTCCTTTTTTTATTAACTAAAAAAAAAAAAAGATGCAAATGTACATAAAAATTATCAGTTGGATATATTATAAAAATTAATTTTAATTTATATGAGTTAAAGACATTATTAGAAAATCAAAATAAAGATTTATATTAAGAAGTACATTTATTGCTTTGAAATCTCTCCGTTTAATAACCGAAGTAATAACCGAATGATACCATTTGAAAATCAAACGAAAGAACTTACTCTTTAGCGAATAATAACGCTCAGAGAATCAGCTCTGAATGAGAGGGCATGAAATATAAGTTAGAGATCTTATATTTCGCCAAGTGGCATCATTTACCAAGAGCTACTTTTAGATTCTTCTATTCTCGTCTGTTTGTGCCCGAGGTATGCTCGTGTCTTTGCATTTAATTTTTTCAGGATAGGCTTTTATGTGTTAACTGCAAACAATATATCTCTTTCGAAGCGTAAAAGAAATGCAATAGACCTCTATTAAAAATCGAGGTGTTTAAGTCTTTGTGTTTGATCTAAAGCCAGAATTTTGTTACCATGATACTTGGTTTTAGGTCAGCATTTTTAAGTGCAACATATCTGTTCCTTTTCAGCCGGATTTCAGATTAGTTTGTTTCTGTTTTGTTTTCACTTGAAGACGAGAAAATGAACTGTATACACTAATAATAAATAAACTCTCTAACGTAGTATTACTTTTAATATGAAGTAAGCCGTCCACATGACGACTGAACAGTTGTATATTTTCCGCTAAAGTATATACAGTAACATTTTCTTACACTATTAATCACTATAAGCAGATCACGTTTCAAGTACATATATTGTACATATATTATTCGAGTACATATATTATATAAATAAATATTGAAAATTGCCAGACGACTAAAAAATGTCACCCAGGGATTGAGTCACCGGACTTCCTGGTTTTTATTTTAGTCAGTACTATAAAAATAAGGCAAAAAATAAACCACCTTTCTTTAGTTTGGAGCACAATTTTAATAATTCCGCTGAGTTCGAGAACGATCAGACACAGGTCATTCTTCTTCAGAGAAAAGAAGATGACAGAAAATATCTGCCAGGGACTTTCTGAAAGAAATCCAAGCACTTCATTTAATAAACTTTCTGAAGAACGTAAAGATGTAATCGATGAACTCCATGTAAATTCTGATTTAGGAAATGCCAGACAAGTATTAAGATTAGGAGTACAACATCTATCAGATAATTTCCAAAAACATTAGACACAGTTGATAAATGAATTTTTAGATAACGCTTGCAGGCAGTCTACTAGTAACGATATTTTCGCGCTTTATAATATTGTGAAAATAAGTATCGGGAGTTAACGAAAGTCTTCCGCCGTCGCAAATATCATCTGCGCACGAATGGGATCGTTTGCCACACCCTCCACATAACCCCGACATCGCTCCTTCAGATTTCCAGCTTTTTTCACACCTTCGGCTACATCCTGCTAGTACTACCTTCCATTCTGCACAGGAAGTACGAAATGAGGTTTATCTATTTATGGACTCGCGGCCACCAAGTTTCTTGGCTTTGAAAAGCTACCGAAACTTTGGCAGAAAATCATACACTGGTGAAATAAATTAAGAGAATTTTCATATTTGATCTACGATCTCCAGAACTACTGGACAGATTTTTAATAAAATTTCGGTGGGAATATAGGTTGATATAACACAAACAAAATAAACATTCAACAGTTATAATAGACACAGATGTTCGTGTGTAACACTCATGGGAGTCTGTAGGTCTGAAACAGAGGTTGCAGAAGACACAAAAGAAATGGATTAATAGGGGGTATGGTCCGCTTTTACAGCCATACAGGCCTCGCAGCGTGTTGTCATACTAGAAATTAGGCAGTTTATCGGTGTTTGTGGCAATTAGTCCCACGGTGTTTGTGGCAATTAATCCCACTCATTCAGCAACGCTGTTTTCAGTTCCTGGACGGTTCTCGGAGGGGGTTGCGAGTTGCAATTGCCCTCCTCAGAGCGTCCCAGACATGCTGTATAGAGTTGAGGTCTGGAGACCTGGCTAGCCAATCCATCTGGCCAATATCCTCACTGTCGTGAAATTCGTCGACCAGAAGAGCTCTATGTGGCCTCGCGTTATCGTCCTGTAAGATGAACTCTAGGTCCACTGCACCCCGGGCTCCAAGGCCTCATCCCTATACCTCACACCAGGCACAGAGCCTCTGTCAAAGGTGTGGAAAGGTGTGTGGCCATCCAACATGATACCTGCCCAGACTATTACACCGCCACCGCCATAATTGTTGATTTCGCGGACATTGGAGGTTAGGTAGCGGGTTCCTGGTTCCCTCCATACGAAAGTACGGCGAGAATCGGTGTTTAGGCTAAAACGGAACTCCTCGGTAAACAGAACGGTCGCCCATTGCTCCGTACTGCAACTACTATGCTACCTGCACCATGCTAATCCAACTCACCTGTCCGTAGACGTGAGTGGGACGCAAACAGCCGGTCTTCTAGCAAACAACCCTCTCTCATTCAGTCTTTCGGAAACAGTCAGCCTTGTTACACGGGTTCCTGTGGCTGCATGCAGATCCCAAGGGCTGAGAAACTGTAGCCTCTCTTTTATGCCTCGCTAAAATGGACAAATAGCGATCTTCTCTGGCCATCATGGCTCTTGGACGACCTTGCCCAGGCTTTCTCTCGATGGATCAGGTATCCTGGAGCTGTTTCCATAGGTTACATAGGACGCTGGGAGTTAAATTAAACTTTCTGCATATTTGGACTTGCGATTGGCCTGCCTCTAGCCTCCCCACAATTCGCCACCTCATTCCATCATCCAAACGTTGGTGGTTACTCATTTTTACTGTTCCCACGTGAATTTAACCGATTGCTGCAAGATAACACCAAGAAATTTACCGAGGTGTGCTAGCGAACGCAATTCGTCTTACCCTCCACTCGCTTATAAAGCCTATTTTTCTACTGGCTCCGCCTACACACACGCGTACGCTTACATATTTGTCGTACAAGATTTGCATTTTTATCAAGAAGCAGTGGATTTTCCTTCAGTTCAATTCTTTTCATGCAATTCGATAAAATATGCAAATTCTCTTAATTTATTTCACCAGTGTAGATTTGGGTGGTGATTACTACCCGCACTAAAGGTACTGCTTTCATGTTTTTTCCCCTAACTTTATTAAGAAAATTTTTTGGAGGAAACTTTCGTTACAAACAGATGTAAATTCGTTTCTACTTATTAACATAAACGGGCTATTAGTCTCGAAAGGTGATTTTTCACTTGAGTGCGTTGCATCACTTTTCATTCGAGTCTGTTGCCATTTGGAAAAACGTAAGATGTTGTTCTTTCATATTTAATCTGTCTATTATTACTTCCCAAACTAAATTAATTACACTTTTTTACTTTTTAAATTTACAGAAGATATATAACATTCCCATGTTATTTTAAATGCATATTCATCTAATACCTTATAAATGTTTCATTTCATATCTAATAAATATATAATCTACACTAATAAACCATGTTAAACTTTAAAAGAGCCTTTTTGGGTAAACGTTAAAATCTGAATCTCTTCAGATTTTTTTTATTTACATTAAGCTAGTTAAACATTATATTGCTGATTCGAATGATATTTTTTCTCTTCGGTTATTGTTATCAAAATAAGGGACGTGGACAAAAGTGATCACATCAAGTGGCGCTTACTGTATGATGCATATCATCACTATGCCAGCTTTGAAAATAAGTGAATGATCTTGAGTTATCAATAGATGGTGTTTGTATGCCCGTGGCTTGAGCTGGATTAAACATCAAGCTAAATAAGCACGTGTTTAGAGCATCAAAATTTTAGGGCACCAAATAAGATGCTTAGTGGCTTAAGGAAAGAGAGTACTACGGAGATTTCTCATTCTCAGTTTTACTATGGAACATATGGTACAGTTAAATCAAACCCGAGAGAGAAGGGATGTGGAAAAGCTATCGTAAATGTGTGTGGGTGTGGGGGGGGCGGTTTCAAAATCTCTTAAATGCTTAAGACCACTTATAATTTTCCTCAGTACTTTGTCTAAGTTAAAATGTAGAGGAACCTAGTGAACTATGTAGCTACTTATGGCTGAGTTCAACTATTTACGACAGAGTCTGGAGAAGGGTTAAAATACTCGTTTATTCACTCAAAGAAATAACAACAGATAGGCCTCTTCTCGGTCTTACAGGAAAGCCTTCACTTGGGCTTTTAATTCAGAATAAGAAAGTAAGAAACTAATCTAACACTAACAGACTTAGCCGAGCTAGACACAAATACCTAACGTAGCTGGTCCTTAATTTAACCAAGCTGGTGATTATGAACAGGCACATGCAATACGCCGAACGTAGTAGATTTAAGAACGAAGTAGCCAGACGGCAAACGCGCGTCACTAAAGACTAAGCACTCTCTCTCGAAGTTAGTTGAACCTTCCTTAAAAGCCCCTTCAAATCATTTGCATAAAACGCGATACTAAAAACTCATTAAGGTAGGAAATAGTAGATGGGAAACGAGAATAGATAGTGAAGTATGTTTAAACTTAAAATAACTGTTAGAAACTTAAATTAACCTCCCCAGGCTGCGGCACTTGCAAGAATATAGCAGAGAGTTCGAACAGATGGCCTTGCTCTTGCAGGAAGGCATGTAACAAGAAGTCTTAATTCGGCCCAGGCTGCGGCACTTGCAAGAACATAGCAGAGAGTTCAAAGAGATGGCCTTGCTCTTGCAGGAAGGTACAGTGAACATTTGTGAAATTCAGCGAAAGGGGAAACATGTGAAGTTTATTGTCATTTGAGAATTCAATTCGTACCTAACGAAGGAATGGTACGTAAGTGAATGAAGGAATTGAGAATGAAGGAGTGAAGAAGTTTCCTCATCTTGATCTAGCAGCCATGGAAGATAATACTGCAACCATGGAAAATGTGACACTGGAGGAACCGGTTTACAATAAATAAGGTGACATTGGTGCTGGTTATTGCTAGATGAGTCCACAGGATAAGCTGTAGTTTTGAAAATATGTACAAGATGGGTTCACAAGCGCTTGAAATCTGAATGGGAAAATAGATGTGTCGGTGATTTCTAAGAGGTGTTGTATCGACTGATGATGTAGCATTTCTGCAAGGTATCTCTAGATGTGAATTCTAGATACACTTCTGAATAGAAGAGTTCTTCGAGCAGCCCAATCGGTATAGTGGTTAACGTCACTGACAGCCGTGCCGAAGGGCCCGGGTTCGAATCCCGGAAAAGGCATGGATGTTTGTAAATGTATAGTGCTGTCTCGTCGTGGCGGCACTCAAATATGCGGTGAGCCGAAAGTCCTCTCGTGTGGTTTGGTGGAAGGAAGGAGGTCTGGGACACCGTCGAACCCATTCCCCTGGGTGCTCTCCATCAAAATTGGAGGAAGAACTGAGCCACATCGCACTGTCAGCAGTTATGCGCTCAGGGCTGTTGCCAAACACAGGCTTAATCTAGAGCTCCTTACCCCGAGGAATTTCGTGGGTTTGGGCTGACTACATCAGACAAGTGAGTATAAGCAACAAGAGGAACACCAGAGTTCTTCGATGACGATGAGGTTCGATCGTCAGTGCGTAATTGGTTGTTCGCTCGTCAGAAAGAATTCTCCATTTCATCTACGCGTAAGAGCTGGCAGAAACGTAATAAACTACAAATGTTGTTGTTGTTGCTAATGCTCACTTGTCTGACCTATAGTCAACCCAAGCCCAGGAAATTTCTCGTGGTAAGGAGTGCAAGTTTACGTCTGCCGTTGGCAACAGGGCAGTGCAATTTAGCTCAGTTCAGCCCCCAATTTTGATGCAGAGTACCACCGGGGGACGAATTCGAGGGTCTCTCACGCCTCTTACCCTACCACAACCTCTCGAGAGGACTTTCTGCGGCTCACCGCATTTTAGAGTGCCCTATGTCGCACGGACACTATACGGTTACAAACATCCATGCCTTCTCCGAGATTCGAACCCGGGCCCTTCGGCACGCAGTCAGCGACGCTAACCACCGTACCGGTTGCGCGGCATAAGCTATAAATTATATTGATCATTGACAATGTTCTTATTTCAGAGTTTATGACATACACTCTGCAAACAAAAATTCCCGGTTTTCCATTCGATGTATTATTTATATATATGATGTGTTATAAACACGTTTCATAGCGCACAAAATAATGTATGAAATGTTAGCATATGGGAAAAATCTATTACATTTATTTAAAAAATGTGACATGGAAATAAGTAACTTTGAATGTGAAAGCCTCACGGAATAATAACAGAAGTTTTTAGAGTTGCAAAAGGGTACTGTTTTTTTTTAACATGCAATTTTTTTTCCAGCAAAATAAAAATAAGTGATTCAGTGAAAAAAAGAAATACAACTGAAGTGTCGCCCTTTTTTAAAGCACCTGAATTGCTTTTTTTTTTTTTTTAAGTTCTCTACCTTAAATTTATTAATTCTTAAACCACCGGACTTGTGGTGACTCTTAAAACTGTTTCAGGCTTAAACTAAAAACTGAATTCGAAAATTAAATTGCTGTAACTGTAAGTAACTTAATGGTATTTTCCAAGAGTGATGTTCCATTGTGTGCATATAGTGAAACCTTATTACGTGTGCGATAGTTCTTTGATGACCAACCGAAAATTATCCATATTGATAGATTTTAATTATAATTTTGGTTGCAATAAAATGTAATTTGCATTTGTTTGAAATAATAACTTTGAATTTCAAATACACATTTCTTTTTATGCAATCTAAAACATATTTGCTATTCAGTTACATTACATCACTATCGTAAAATTAAATTTAATCAGCTTTTCAGTAATTAAGGACTAATTGCTTAATTTCGGAAGAATACTGATGAATGCAACTTTCTGATAACTACCTGAAATGATAGGAAGCTTTAAATATTATTTTTATCCCTTTCCGAACAAAACGCAAGTGATATCGTGACTTTTTTTGAAAGATACTTTACGCGAGAGATTTATCATTCCCTTTAAGATAATTTTTTACGTTTCGTTGCAGTATGAGAAACTATTAGACCTTTTGATTAT
Source organism: Stegodyphus mimosarum (assembly GCA_000611955.2). Lineage (NCBI taxonomy): Eukaryota > Metazoa > Arthropoda > Arachnida > Araneae > Eresidae > Stegodyphus > Stegodyphus mimosarum. The sequence goes on from KK113247.1 coordinate 140,379, forward strand.
TAAGATAAGATGAGAAAGAGCAATAAAAACTAATAACATAAAATTATAGATTTTATTACTTTATACGGAAATAAATTTTTGGACTGAGAGGGGAAACACCACATAATTTCACAGGTTGTAAATTGAAACACAAAGGTTATAAATTAGGTACTTAATCGTAAATGTTTTCCCTGAATTTTGTATAAATTGTTAAAAAAAATTATCTTCTCACCTTTGTAGATTCTGCCTAAACCTTTATAATCCATCTGATCGGAACAGTTAAACACAACAACATATTTTCCCAATGTTTTGCCCATGTCTTTCGTCGTTTCAGTTTTTCCTGTTCCAGCTGGACCCGTTGGAGCTCCCCCCATATTCATTTGGAGGGCTTGAGCTAAAGTAATATAACACCTAAAAGGGAGAGACATCTCATGAAAGGAATTATGAGACTATATCAGATTACTAATAAGTGCTATGTTAAAAGACAAAGTTCTTAAGCGAAAGCTGGCTACAAGTGTTTGGAGACTGGCAAGCATTGCTTGATAAAATGAAAAAAAAGAAAGTTAGGTATAATTTTTAGGGTTTTACATAACCTCCATTTAATCTCCATTATATATTTAGTTAAAAGAAACTGCGATGTTTTTCATTCCATCAGAAAAGTATTTGTTGTGAAACGCTTCAAAATTTGCATTCACGCCCGAAATGACATCTTTATTCAGTAAGAATTTCTTCTCTTCTTCTTTTTTCTTTTCAAGCTCGTGGGCAAGAAAAAAATCACCTCAGATATAAACTTAGGATGGATGACGAGTCAATTCCAATCGTAATGAATGGAATTTCGTCATTGAGAGACTGTTTGTAGAACGCTGTGTTATCTCGGTGAAAAAGCAGATTTTTAAGCCTCAATTTCCGTTGTTTTTCTTTCAGTTTTATTCCTCTCCCCCCGAACTTTATAATAATATTTCACAGTAGGTTCCTAATATTATTTTACACTTTCAAAAATAATAGACCGAGGTGATACGTTAAAACGTACCCCGCCAAAAAAAATTCTTTTCTTTCATAACTTTCCGAGCTTACAAACGTGATTATTGCCTCTTCCGGTGCGATTTCACCATTCGCTTTCCTGTGCTTTGACGCAAATGTGTAATAGTGAGTCTATAATTAATCCAAATAAAAAGAAATAAGGAAAATAAGGTCTCGTGAATTGTGTTTGAGGGGACGGTGGACTTTAAAAATAATTTTTTTAAGTTCTTGGGTTTTTAACAAGAAATTTTACACATATACATATTATAACATCAGTTTATAAAATATATGTTCAAAATTTCAATTTATTTTAAATTAAAAATCTTCAAAACAAATAATTAGTTACTTTAATTAACGATTTAAAATGCTCCTTGCGCTCTTATTTTTAATATTTTTCCTAATTTTTCCTTTTAGTTAGTTATAAAGACTTGACAAAAGTTTCTGTATATCCGTTATTAAATATGACGGATCAGAAATTTTTAAAAAGGATTTTTGTGAATTGATATCCAGTTTTTGGAAAAATGCCATCTTTTGTTAAATATTATCACAAGTTTTACCTTCGTAATAACCTCATATCCAAAAATGCATGCACAGATCTACTGTAACATATAACAAGATAATTTCTTCCAAATATCATGTATTTTTAACTAAAAATGTGACGCATGGAGCATTTTCAAAAAATACGAACTGCGAAAATATTTGTTTTGAGAAAACCGAATTTAAACGTTTTCTTCAAACTTACCTTTAATACATGGCCATGAGAAACAGAAAATTAACTTTAAATATGAATTTGTAAACACTAGATAACATTTTGCAAATTGTTATTGTGATTCGAAGTTTATAGGTAAAAATAATTTATGCATTATATCCAATGAAACTTTTAAAATTCACCCGCACCATATGTTTTACCTACATTTCTTACATTATCTTTCAATACTTTACAGTATTTTTTACTATTTCTGTTTTTTTCCAGGCTGCTAAACTTCTCTTTTTGCTTTGGTTCAAGCGACGTTGATCACGCTTTTTTGCAATGAGTAGGGAGAACGAGTTTGTTTCCTCCTGTTTTACGAGTATAGCATTTACATAACCAAAGTTAAATTCATAATTGTCAATACTGACATTTCTAACCTTTTTTTAGAAATAAACACTTCTTTGGGGCAAAGATGTAGATTATAACATCTGTAAATAACTGTTGAAATACATTTTTTGTTTTTTACATTTTATCCAAAATTTAAAGGGCAAAGTTGACGTTATTTATACCTTTTAAATGCTTGTAACTTCTTTAAAAATTAGAATATTTGAACTCGGTTTTTTTCATACGCTATATGGAATATAACGAGAGTAAAAAAACAAATTCAATATTTTGGTTTATTTTTAGCTACTTTAAAATCCACCGTCCCCTTAAACATTTCTAAACTTTGCTTTGACATCTCCTTTCGCACAGTTTTGGGGTTGAATTGAATTTATTTAATTGTGGGAACAATAATAACTGCCTAAGGACTCGAAGCCTTCGTGGAGAACATTTTAAAAGAAACTGACCATAATTATGTTATACATGGGGAAACCATAAGAACGCCTTTACAGCCTGATACGAACTATCACCTTTTGACTATCTTATCCATTCGGCCCTTGTAGGCCATATATTAACAATCGAGGCACTCGTCATGTTCATGTTAGTTGACCGTAAATTTTTGTGCCGGACACTGAACAGGTATCCTTTTGAGATACGTATATGCCCAGTAACCTCATGATCTTTTACTATCGGTCATCCATAACTAAGATATGGAAAGTTTCAACGATATCACTTGCGGTGATATCAGCTGGGTGTCTATAGCATGTTTCATCTTCAGTGCTGTATTCAGTCAATTTAAATTCGTTTATGCAGAAATGAATAACCTGAAATTCTAGTGTAGAGTTCCAATAAATTTTATTCATCTGTGATTTGATATGAGCGCCTATCCATTTCCTTCAAAATCACTGCAACGGAACCCATCTTTTTTTTTTTTTTTTTAAATTTTTGTGGGTGCTGCTGCAATGTTTGCAGTTCCTCTGTAGAACGTGAGAATGTTTTCATTACTAACCGAAATTTGGCTTGAACTGTAGTCTGTTTCTTTAATCCGTGTCGTCATCCCCTCCCAGCATTTATTTTTTCCACGTCATTTGAGACTGCACTTGTCAGTCTTAATTTGCGTGCGTTTTCGCGCTAAACGGAAATGAACGTGTGTATAGGGGAGGATTAAGCGAGTCGCCTTTTTTTCCGAAGCTGTTGTTTTCCTAGTTACGAGTCAAACTGGGCGATGGAAAATAACATTGAAGCTACTATTTTAAAGTAACAGACTATAGTTTGAAGAATGACACCTGCCAGCAGCGCCATAACCAAATGAGTTGTGGTATTATCTCTCGGAAATTTATTAAATAAATCAAATGAGCATACTAGCTAAGCGAAACTGTTTCATTTTTTTCCTATGAAAATTCATGCAAGTTGTGCACACTAATACTCATTTTAATGTCCATTTGTTTTTATATCATTAACAAGGGAAAACAAAAAACAGTGTGCATAAAAAGATCTGAGTTAATTGATAACCGATTTAAACTAAAAATTTTCTGTATATTATAGATCTGGGAAATGAAAATAAGGTGCATATTTATTCAAAATTGTTGAATCGCTGAAAATTCGGTTTTAGTTATAATAATTTACTTACCTATCAGTGAGAGGTGTAATAACTAGTCTCTCAGAGCAGCCCAGAAATTCATTTTGGTAAATAAATTTAACATCCGTGATTGAAATCACTGTTTGGTCATCGTCAGCCTCGAAGTAAAATCGAAACTGTTTCATCCATTCGAAATCTTTAGCGGATTTTATTCCTAACCGACACTGGAAAGAAATAAAGACTTTATAATTACAGAAATTACTCTTTATTAAAACATTATACTAAATTTATTATAAATTAATCTAAAATGTTTGGACAAATATCGAAAAATATGTTATATTGGGTACACTGAGATTCTTAATAAAGATTATTTATAATGTGTTACAGCAGTGTTTTTGTACAACTTTAATTTATATTCATTAGTCCAAAGGAGCGTTAGCCCAGAAGAGTTATTAGTCTCAAAACTTGATTTAGAATTGAATCAATCACTGTAATAGGCTGAATCAATTTTCAAATTGTTGCCACCATATATTATCGCCCAGTATTATTTCAAAAGAAATTAAATAAAGGAGAATGTGCGTGAATTTAGGTATGTTTCTCGCACTGTGAAAAAACTACGGTACCTAGAGCTATCAAATTTTGAATAACGTAATCCTTCACCCGAACCTTGGCACCTGGGAGCACGAATTTTGAATTTCGAAACTTTTTTTGTTATCTATTTCACATTTTGTTAAACTTTAACAATTTTTAGTTAGCAAACTCAACACGAACAATGGCAACACTGTACGTAAAAAAAAAATCTCCAGCGCGCGAGACTGTGTATCGAAAATTCTGAAGATATGTTGTTTTCAAATATTTTGTAATATTGCTGTTGAATTGAATTTTATGTGGCTTAAGTGCGAAGAACATCATATTTAATAAATAAAAGTAACACATAAAACATTTAAAAAAACTCCTCTTTGGACATAATATAAAATCTGAAAACTTTCAGATTTTTTTTAAAGTTCTTATTTATAATTTATTTTGCTGCAAAATATAATTTGATATTTATGAAACCATAAAGAGATCTGTTCTCTAGTGTTCGAACTGTCATATTTCTTTTTTTCTGACCAATGCATTTACTGTATATGTATGGCAAATTGGTGTATCGAATTCTTGCTTGTTTTTCTCCACATAACAAATACCGAATTTCACTTTTCGCAAGGTTCATATTTATATTCGACGACCATGTAATGGACAAATCATACACTGAACAACTGCATGATACACATTTCTAAAGTTTTACCTAATTGCAGTTTATTGGTAAGAATAAAGAAAACAGATATAATATAAGATTTTCGTGATTTTTATTTAATTTTATGGGAACTTTTAATATTCTTGATTCGTTCATCGTAATGAAAGCTATCATTATTCACTCGCTAGAATTATGCAGTATTGCTCATCATGTTTTTTTTGTTGTTGTTGTTGTAATGCGCATAAATTCGAAAAATTCATTACAAAAAAGTATCTTAACTGAGACACGATAACGCAAAATGGTTTAAAAAGTTAAATCCACCATACATGCAATGGAATCTGTTGTACCGTCTCTACGGGAAAGACTCATTCTGAAGTAACTCGCAGTCGAATGTGGCTTTTGCAAAATTATTAATCATCGAGCTCTAAATACTAATAAGTTGCTAAAGCACGAGACGAAAGTTTTCATTTGAAAGAACGAACTGGGTGTTATTATGAGAAATTTACCTTTCCTTCTAGTAAAGTATAATGTTCTTACAATATTCATATGCCTATGTATTTCAGAAGTCTATTGTTGCAGTTATTTCACTGTTACCAAAAACGCCAAATAAGTAGGAAATTAAATCTTGTATTGACTTATTTACGAAATGAAAAAGGATTTATTGTGGCTGCGTTAAGAATGGTGAATATCCTTAATAAAGCTTTTATTACATCTGTATATAAATTGGTCTTAAAAATAATTACTTAAATTTATATGCTAAGCTTGACATAGTTTCCTAATAAAAACATTCTTCCCGTGACTTCTTGAAATTCCATAATCAGAATACCAAGGCAGTTATTTAGAAATTACAGTTTCGACATTAGGAGAGCAAATAATTTATTTTTAAGTTAAATTATTCTTACTGTTGAATTCTTTCTGCTATATTCCCTAAATTTAGATAGAACCTAAATTTTATCATTAGAATATGAGGGAATATTCTTCATACTGCTTTTAATGTAAGATGGCCTCATATGTAAGAAGATCCTGCACTTCAGAAGATATTTTGTAAGGAAAGAAAACCGTAAATATAAATTAATATTTTATATATGTACATTGCAAAAAAAAAAAAAAAAAAGACAGTTACATCTCCTGTTCTACTGGGCCGAATGACGAAATTCAACTTGTGTTTTTCATGTCTCGAAAGCGCGATTTAAATATGCATTAGATTAATTAGACAAAAGGATATGTATTAGATTTATATATAGCATTGTTCTAATATAGATATTTTGACACAAAATCGGACTTCTTCTGAAATGACATACCAGTTTTTTTTCCATATTTCGATTCTACGAATCAAATAATGCCAACTCCGTAATTGTAAAATTCGCACGAGTAGCATTTAAAAAATAAGCTCTCAAAATTATATCTCTTCAGTGTTAATTGAATTTGGTATATGTTTGTTAATCTCTCTTTTTTTTATTAAACTTATTTGATTCTTCCTTTCACATAAAATTACCCCATTTTTTACGATTTATTTTTTAAATTTGTATTTTTAAATAATTTTTATAAATTTTTCGACAAAAAAAATTGAATTATAACCCGTAAAATTTTAACATAATCTTAAGGTAGATGTATTTCGAGGTACACCTGCAAAAAAATTAGTTTTTTTATTCGAAATTTTTTAAGCTGTACGTGAATTTACATATTGGCGCGTTTTGAAGTTTGACATATTTATTATAAGAAATAATAACGCCAAATGTGGTTTTTAAAATTATTTGAAAGTAAGAACGATGACGTTTTTTCCGCTCGTGTGCAATGAAAAAAAGGAAAGGAAAACATATTGCTATAATTTAAGAAGTTCGCCAAGGGAATTATACTTGGCCCAAACTGAAAAAAAAATGCGGGAAGATAAATTTTTGAATTTCTCCGTAAATTTCGTACAAAGTTTTAAGAAATTTAATATTTAGGCGTAATTTGAATCGTAGAATCGAAATATGGGAAAAAATTGGCATGTCATGTCAGGAAAAATCCGATTTTGTGTCAAAATACCTATATTAGAACAATGCTATATACTATAAATCTAATCTATATCGTCACGCTTTCAAGACATGAAAAAACGCAATTTGAATTTCATCAATCGGCCCAGTAGAATGGGAAATATAGAACTGTCCCTGCCCCCTTTTTTTTGCAGTGTACCTGTTGCATCAAGGTATTAAAAAAATCAATTAAATAGTATAAGCACTATATTTTGAGATATAATATAATCTTCATTTAAAAAATTAAAATTTTAGGAATAAACGATTATTTATTGCAAATTGTTTAAATATTAGGCTAATGCATATAATGTAAATATTTTTCGTTTTATGTTAAAGCATCATTTTACATGCTAGTCAATGTAGTATATTATAAAAACTGCTTCAAAACATAGCGGCTCGTACAGGAACACAAAGCATCAGGTGGTTCTTTATCTCTTAACACTTATTATATCCTTTATATATGTTACCGGCAAAGCATGAAATCCGGTATTCTGTAGAATACCTAGGCATTTTATAGAATCCCGAAAATTGGCCGGCATTCTATGAAATAATTAAAAACTTCACACACAGCCTAGGCATTCTATACGATGCCAAAAGAGAAACCGGCGAAGTATGAAGTACATCTCTAATTCATTTCGAATAATAGTTTCGGATAACTTCTGGTAAGAAGTTAATAAATCGTGGGGGGGGGAGGAAAAAAAGCCAAAATGGCTACTAAGAAGGAACCACGAGTCTGTTTGTTGCCGAACCGCTATGATGTGATATTCGTGGAACGTAAACTCATTTGTCCTGTTAAAGAAGGCGTCAGAACTATACAATAGCATGTCATGGATACTGAGTTACTTCCCGTACTTCATGAAACTCATTTGACTACTGCACCCGGAGGACGTGAGGGAATGTTGGAAGAACTTTAAACCAAATATAAAAATGTTACACGAAATGGTACTGAACTGAACATCCGCCTTTGTGAACCCTGCCAGAAAAAACAAAGTGTATTAAAAAGCGCATTGTTGCCGTGAAACTTATGATTTTTTTTTCATTTAATTCCCTTTGTCAAGTAGATCTTACTGATTTCCAGTCGCATCCAGATACAGAATACAAATTTATTATGGCGTACCAAGATCATTTCATTAATTATTTATACGTATTTTCAATAAAAGTTTTTTAAGCAGTCTTACATTTTCAAACTAACGTTTGAATTTTGAAGAATGAACGTCTTTTAAATAATAGCCGTATTATGACTTTTTTACTTCACCTAAAGACCATTTGTAATTCTATATAGTATATATCTACGGGTTCGCGGATTTGGAGTGATTGATGATAATCAGTAGAGTTCCAAACACAGGAGAGCTCCAAAGACACGTTTACAGCCGTCGAAAAACTACGATAAACACGCTGAAACAATCAGCAACACAAGTCTTCAGGCTATAATGATGAAGACAACTTCATGGCAAAGCACAAAAGTACAGCTCCCGACTCGGTCGATCACTCTCAAGCTAATCTCTGAACTCGAACACTACTTTTTGAACTCAACACCCTGAAGATACTATTCACGATAAACTGCTACTCTGCGTACAGAATAAAAAAATAATATATAGGCAGGGTATTTATAGCTTTTCACGTGCCTTCGAGAATATTTTCGGGGAAACCGGTAAGAATTCAATCTAGAATGTTCTCGCTCCGTCTATGGTATATAGCCAATTTTGTCGCCAAATATCGCCAAACGGACGATTTCGCATCAAATCTGGCAGCTCTCCCTTTCCTTGCCATTTTCTGGCACCCATAAACCCGCTTTGCAAGGAAGCTATCTTTCCGCAGTTTGGCATTTCGTAGCAATATTTACATTTGTCCTATCATTAGGTGGGCCAACCTTCACAGAATCATACTGCATAATTAACCGATACGCGGTTTTCCTTTTTGTTTTTACATTACATGCATTCTGCTGCCAAGCAGCGCCATCTACATTCTCTCTTTTGAACAATATCTAGTTAGAATTACTTTTATACATTTATTGCGTTTTCTCTTTCATGATATTCAGAACTTTGAGAGATCAAAAGTTTTTTGATTTTAAGTATTTAAATTACTAGAAATCTACACATTTATCAACCTTTTCTTCAAAATTGAATCATATCTTTTAAATTAAAAATTTAGAACAATGATCTTGAATTCAAAAAACATGATTTAAACAAAAGTTAACAAAATGCATATAGTTATTTGATCTTTTGCAGTGTGTTAATCAAGCTATGATTCAATACCTTTATGACCTAAATTTAAAACAACTCTTAAAATCATATATTTCTTGACCTGCTTTCATTCAAGCCATAGCTTTAATTCCTTTTATCACGTAAAATAAATGTGTAACCTATACAACATCTGTTTACTTAATATATTCTTTCCAATTATCTAAAATATTTTATTCAATTTGGGACGACAATTCTGTCTAGGTAACTACCGTCTTTTTCTTAAAATAAGACATCCTCCGAAAATAAGCCCTATCGTGATTTTCGGAACTTTTTGTAAAATAAGACATCCTCCGAAAATAAGCCCTATCGTGATTTTCGGAACTTTTTGTAAAATAAGACATCCCCCGAAAATAATCCCTATTTAAAATAATGTGACAAAAAGAATTCGTTAAAAAATGCTGTTGATTTATTAAGTAATAATATGTTTAGCTTTCCTAATACTCGTATTTCAGAGAAATGTTTGAAACAAAATATTCCGAGAAATTAATTGTTTACCTCTACAGTTCGTTTCAAATTAATTCTTGGAATTTATCTTAAAAATACAACATAAGGCAGCAGTCTACATTGAGCGACAGTGCAGGTATACAACGTTCATTCATTTCAGTCTTGTAAGTCTGATTATTTCCTCATACGTAATTTTATTTAAAAATAAAGTGAATAATTTTTAACCCCAGTTAAAATGAGTACAAAACGAAAGAGCTATTCCGTCGAGTACAAAAAGGGAATCGTGGAAGACTCCAGGGGTGTAAATCTTGTAGCATTCTGTAAAGAGAAGATGCTGGATCTCCGTATGGTTCGTAAATGGCGTGCAGACTACGATTACCTGTGTCAACTGGTGGACCAAGGAAATGAGAAAAAACGCAGAGTTGGATCAGGTCGGCAGCCGTTATTTTCTGAGTTGGAAGATTGCATCTGGGAATGGATTGCAGGCAGGAGAGCAATGGCTTTGGTTGTGCGCAGGGCTGATATTCAAAAATTTGCCCTTGAAACAGCAATTGAATTTGATATATCCACAGAAGAATTTAAAGCATCGTCACACTGGTTGGACAACTTCCTTAAACGATATGAACTGTCTCTAAGGAGATCAACAACATTGTTTAAGCTGGAAGACAATGAAGTTGTTAAGCGTGCACTTGCGTTTAAGCTTTTTGTTGATGGCATCGATTTTTCGAAATACCAACTCTCCAACATGATTGCTATGGATGAGACCGCGGTATTCCTAGGCCAAGGAGCTCAAACGACAGTTCACCACAAGGCTTCTTCGTCAATTTACGTTCCTTCTACCGGTTACGATAGTGCACGTGTTACCTGTATTTTGGCGATTCGTCTAGATGACAAGAAAGTATCGCCATTTTTAATCACTAAAGGTAAAAAAGACCAGATTCAACGTGTTTCAGGAATTTATGTCATTGAAAGTGAAAAAGCCTGGTGCACCCAAGCAGTTATAAGAAAGTGGGTTGATTTTATGCTGCCACCACTGTTGAGGGGTCAGAATAGAGGTTTACTAGTTTGGGATTCAGCCAGTACTCACCGCGCTAAAGACATGAAAAACTTTCTTGCTGAGAGGAAGATTGATCAAATAATGATTCCGGCAGGAATGACTGGTTACCTCCAGACACTTGACATTGCAATAAACAAGCCATTCAAGGATCATTTGCGGATGGAAATCAATGAATATATTGAAAACAGAATGGTGAGAAATCATCGAGGTAATTTTGTAAAACCAGGCTTACAAGAAGTTGTGAATTGGGTAAAAAATTCATGGGACAAAATAACTGATAGTGATGTTTCCAATGCACTACGAACAGGATACTTAGACAAGAAGTATTCATTTAACGATAGCTATATCGCAAGACATGAGAGATTCGGACCAATGATTCAACAGGAAATGGATTTGGAAGAAAATCAGAATATAATTTAGAATTTTATTTATGACGATGTTCCAGAAGAAGATGACATAACTGTAATTGAATAAATTTAAATTTTTGTATTCTGTGTAAAATAAATATTAAATAAAAATATATAATTATACTTTTATTTTTGCCCTTCCCCGAAAATAAGCCCTAGCGCGTATTTTGGACCAAAAAAGAAAGTAAGACAGTGTCTTATTTTCGGAAAAAGACGGTAGAAATAGATAAGAACTAAGCTGTGTAAATGCTGAAATGAGGCTATTATTCGTCTGTAAAATAAGAAACTGGTCGTATATCTCTATGCCATTCTTTCCTGGCGATTTCCTTGGAAGCTATTTTTAAATCCCTGTAAAATATGCTTCAGTTTTTCAATATGCAGGAAACTCACTATCCAGCTGATCTACTAGCACATAAATATAATACGTCAAACTGATAAGACGTGTTTGTTCAGAAGCGATATGAAGGCAGTAAAGTTCAGGTATATAAATTCCTGTCCTTTGCTGTTTTCAACTAAGCTGATAATTTTCTCTATATAAGTTTTTATCTTAAATCAAAAATAAATAAATAAGCAATATGGTTGATTTCAAGCTGTAGTTACGTAACTTTCGTAAATGATTGCAATATGAAAGATAAACTAAGTGATTTGCAATTATTTATTTCTGAACAAAGGGATTTAAACAGTCTTTTTCTAAAATAAGACTTATCTGATACGTGTCTACGTGATATCTGATATCTGATACTTATCTGATGCAACAGCTTATCTGATACGTATTTAAAATAAAATACATACATGTGTATATATAAGTAATCATGAGTAATTTAAAAAATCGAAAACTTGTGCTAAAGCGTCTAAATCATAAAACAAATTTTTCATTAGAAAAGGTTTTTATATCTCATCTCCAAGGAAAGGAAATTTAATTAAAGCTATGAATTATTAGAAAAAATTTTAGTAAGTAATTTAGGTAGCTTTCCAAATCATTATCCAAAGTTATTTAGATTTCTATTTAAAATCTGTATAGAAAGTCCTTTAACCGTAAAAATTCAAAATACTTCCAAAGCACTGAAAAGGTAGCTATTGTCACTGAAAAGGTAGCTATGGCCGAAAAAACTACTGCGTAGATGTCTGGACATTATGGCGTAACGGAGGAACGCATGGAATTTTAGAAGTAGGACCAGCTTGATAGTTAACCCTCATTTATTCTTGAATGACGAATTTCTTAATACTTAACTGTAGAAGACTAGGGGTGCTAAACAAGCCGCATAATTTTAAATATGCAATTACATTTTAATTAACGTCGACTGGCTAGCAGAGGCTGAGCGACAAGCTGTTAGCACGTAGGCGAAAGAGAGGGAGACTGCGCAGTTATTAGCTATTTATACAAGATAGGTACACAAAGTACAGATAATCTATAATTAGTTCATTTTGGGTTTTATTTCCATTATTTCAAGCAGCGTCACGTAATTTCCATTGATCGTGAATTTGGGAGAAAGGATGAACTTAAGGGTAGAGCACCAATTAGAATGTTAATTTTGAGGTCGCCAATTAGTTTTTAAAGCAGGTATCATATTTTGTTACATCTTACACACATATATATATAAGCCATAAAGGAAGAAATTTAGAGCTAATTTTTCACAAAGACCAAAAATTGAAATTCATGATTAATAAATTTCAAATAATCCATTAAATGTTAATAGAATTTTAAAAAAGCTAAAACCAAAACTTTTCAAATAAGCAAAACCCCATTTCAAAAAAATAACGAAATTTAAGGAAAAATTAACGTAACAAAAGAGGAATTCGATCAACTTCTTCAATGCCACTTTGTCGAGGGGGGGAGGCTAGGAACAGTGAAATCAATTGAAATCTCTTTTTACAAAAAACCTAGTTTTTCTGTATCCAGAATTTTAATTATAATTGTAATTCTGGCCCTTCCCCAAAGCAAGGGAAAAAAAAGCAAAGTAAATTCTAATTAGAATCTTGAACCTTAAATAAAGGGAATTCTATTTTATTTTATATTTTGTTTAAAAATATTGTTTTGTAATTATATATATTGGACACTTCATATACATTAATGTCTTCCATTTCTTGGACACTATAAATGTTATTGCATTTATTTAACATTTCTGCCAGCATGAGAATTCTGAATGAAAAGAGTAATAATTCTTTTAAGGTCACTTTCGATAGAAAAATTCAGATACGAGAAGCAAAGGAATTTACATACACACTGTATTCGAAATAAACTAGGAATATAATCTGTTGCTTTGTAATAGGCACTTAAGGCCACTGCCAACCTCCCATTTGCGATGGTAATTCGTGTCGTGATCACCGTACAACATAAATGCTTTCTATGTCATTTGAGGCTTTAGTTCAATTCAGCTTCCATTTGCGTATATCATGAAGCGAAACTCGCTAAATGGAAAAGAACTCGGGAAAAAAAATTAAACGGCTCCTGTTATTCTCGTTGTTACAAGTCAAATCGGATGGCGAATAATAGCCTAGTTGAATATTTGAAAGTAGCAGACTATAGGGCAACGCAGGATGGGACAGAAATGAAAAAAGAAAAGTCCAAATTCGGGGAGGAAATAGTGAAACTTTTGCACTATTAGTTTTGCAAAACATATTCGTAAATGGTAACTAACTCTAATATATCAGGAGAGGGAAATTATGTTATTATTACTATTTAGGTACAAAGCAGCAAGAAAAAAAAATAGCACAGAAGAAGAGGAACCACTGTTAACTCCCAATTAACTGTGAAAGGGTAAACGTAGTCTTATCTAAAATAAGTTCAGTTTATTTATTGCAGAATTAGGAAAAGATTGCCATCAGCGTAAAACAAAACGATCTTCGGAAAATATTGGAAGAAAAACACGAGAAAATAATGGCGATAGAAAATGACGCCCGCCATATGATCTTTGCCAACTTTTTTTTCGCGACAGTCTGAACTTGAATGTCATTGCTCAAATGCTCTTGTTAACGCCATTTACAACATAGTTTCTTAATCTGTAATAATTTTTCCGTTATGGTAGAATTAGTCTTTTTTTTTTCCAAATAAATCTATTTTTCAGATTAAGTTGCTTCAAAATTAAGGCAAATTTTTAACAATATTTGTTAGTTTATTACAAAAATGATTATTTACTTTTTTTTGCTCCTTTTCGTTAATTGTCTTTCGATCAACCGTTACTGAATTAACCGCGAACATCTTTCTCGATTTTAGCCTCTTTAATTGGAAGGGAAATGCTGCTTATAATTAAATGAGAATTATATGAACATTTTTTAAATCCAAACTTAACATTTTGTCATCATCATGACCAAACTGAAATTGTTATTTCAAGAGAATTCTGCCTAAAGGCCTGGCAGGCGCTTAAGAAAACTGCCTTTATCTCTCTGGTACAATAAATCTCATTTATTCCTCTCATAGACTAAGCAACTACCTCTCTTAAAATAATGTAAAATATCAATAATTAAGACTGGAAATGAATGTAAATGTAAGCAGCAAAAGTTCCAGATTCATAGCTTTAATATGATCCAGTCTCTTTCTGGCCATGCAGTTCAGTGTTCCTTATATGAAATCAAAATTTTCATTTAAAAGAGCAGAATTTTGACACATCGTATTGTACGTCTGCAGATTCATTTAGTAAGTGTCTTTAAAATTACAAAAATGATAGTTCATAATCGAAATTATTTATTGCTGCTCAGAGATAACCGAAGGCGACTTCATATAATTTGCAACTTCGGACTAATGCGTCTTTAGAATATGGTATATTCTCGTATTTCCGGAGTCTAGGAAAAACGGAGAGGTTGATTCAAGGTTCAAGGTTGTGATCAAGATTTTTGAAGAAGATTGCTTTTGCGTATATTTTTTACGTAAATTTTACTTGAGTTATTTAAATATGAAACAAATCCAGCTATAGTAAATAAAATTAAACTATAATAGAAAAATACCTGAAATTCAGAGAATTATTAGACATGAAGTGGAACGTTTTGCTAAAAACACCAACGATCGTAATAAAAACGGTAAGAAAAAATATTAAAATTTGCAGATTTATTTAATATTCGTTGAAAGTTTTAATATTCGGTTAATTAAAAAAAAATCTCTAAAAATTCCCAAGATTAATTCCAGAAATTACACTGCTCTAAGTGTGCTATTCTAAATGACTGAAACATAAATATTTAGGTACGGCGCGATAATTCCATGAACAAACAATTGAAATAATGAATTGTCTTGTATGAACATTATTCGCAAATGTTTGTGCTGGTTTATCATATCCGAGTAGGTTTATTTTCTGCTATTTTTTAAAATTACTTTTTCACATGATTTCATATCAAAGTGATAATAATTTACGAAATTATTGTAATTATATATGTATAAACTTTAATTACTTTTTAAAATTTCCTAATTGTGTTGTACAGAAAATACTCCCCTTTTTAACTATTTTTTAATATGTGTCATCAAAAAATCGAGAAAGAGGAATGCGTCACTCTTGAGCTGCTTATTATGTCTAACCATGCATTCACAGTTATATCAGATTAATAGGAAAAGATGAGATCCTGTAAAATCATCCGTCACAACCAAAGTTTTAAAGCAAATGCAACTGATGCTATTGAAGCCCTCTCGGTGAAGAAAAGTATGAACCTTATCACCACTGAAAAAACGTAACTTTTAATTTCTCCTTCAGTTATCGGAAGGCATTTCATTTTTGCTCTAAAATCTATACAGTTGTATCATTTAATTGTCTGTAAATTTACACAATAGACCTGTAGATAAATATTACTTCTAATTAGTTATCTGTCTGTCTACCCGCTCTTTGCCATTTTCTTAATAAACGAGAGACACACGATGAATGGTTTCCCTCTGACAAGTAACGACTCTATACTGTGACTTGAATCAACACATTGGCCATGTCTTAAAATAATTACATACGTTCGATTTCTATACAAACGCGATATACTTCGTATAAAAATACAATAATATGCAGCCCAAACGGGGTAGTGATTAGCGACGCTGACTGAACCCGGGTTCGACTCCTGGAGAAGGCATGGGTGTTTATAAATGTATAGTGTCTGTGTGGCATGGGAACACTCTAAATATGTGGCGAGCCGAAAGTCCTCTCGAGAGGTTGCTGGTAGGGGAAGAGGGGTAGGAGACCTTCGGACTCGTCCTTTCGCGGGTTGCTCTCCATCAAAATTGGGAGCGGAACTAAGCAGAGTCGTACTGTCACCTGTTGTCAATGGCAGGCGCAAACTTGCACTTCTTGCCATGGTGACTTTAGAGGCCTTGTTCTGATGTTACCGTCAGACAAGTGAGATAAGTCACAACAATACAATGCAGCAATGTGGCAGGATGTTGGGTCTCTCTGTATGAAATCGCTTAAACAAGGCACATAATTGGAACTATGTTAGCTCTCTTTTAAACTTGAATTTTTTTAGACGCGCTCTCACACAAAAATGAAATACATTTATATAGTCTATAAAAATATTGTTCATAGGTGTACATGCATTAGAAAGACTCCCTTGCAAAATATTAACAGGTTCCTGTTCGAGTTGTAGAAACTAGAACGTCGTGACAATTGCGATAATCAAATTTGAAGGTGAACAACTGAGCGAGAAACCGCATAAAGAGAAGCCACTAGATGAGACTTCTGGCGGTAAGCAGTAAATCAATCTCTGTTACTGATGAAACAGACCTTTGCGTACTATAAAAGGTGCCGGAAGGTTTAAAAACGTATCGTTCCTTACTCTCTCTCAGAAGATCATAGACACATTATTCCATACCCTTGCCCAGAATAAGATGTCTGTATAATTTCAGTTGTTCCGAACGTATTTCTCGTGCTCGCATGGTTTTTGTTTGTGATGTCTGAAACAAATGCAGCGTTTGTGTTACAAATGTTTGCTGTTGTCCCCTTTTTGCGGTGTAGAATTCTTATAAGAAGAATAGAATGGTTAAATAATTACAGCATACATATGCTCAGAACTTATAAATTTTAATTAAATTTGATAATTAGCAATTATTTATAATTTTGTATATTAGAGAACGTTTTATAGAAATACTGCGGTTTCATGTATGCTATGATATGAAAATGAATGAATCAGTAATTTCTTACTTTACAGACAGGAGCTCCTTACAGCAACTCTATTTTCGTAATTTCTACATTAAGGATTTTAAATTTCATTTTCCTCTAAAAGGATTTTTCTAACGTTCATTTTACTCTAACAAACAAGTTAAAAATAAAAAATTATACTTGTAGCCATCTTAACGTTTTAATTATCCATACGTTTTAATTCTTTTTTCTGGTACTTAACTTTAACTTCATTTGATTAATAAAGAAGTGACTAGGATGTTGTTGTTTTGAATTTTTGAAGGTTCTTGGGACCAAAGCGCAGTAGTATAAAACGTGGATCACTGCCAAAGAAGTGAGTGCACTTACTGTAAGTTGAAAACATAAGAATTAATGGGTGCTTTTCTTGAGCTTAAATAGATGAACATGCCATATCAGACTGTGACACGTTAGTAAAACCATATGATGAATAACAGTTGAGTGTACTTGACTGGTACAACATGAGTTGAGTCTGCTTGACAGTTCATTTAGTTAGGCAGGTACTTGGCGACGTAGCAACTTATCTGGGATCATATGCTAGATTCCTGTTACAATCTATACTTTCACAGCTATATTCCGCTGTAGTTTTTCATGGCTTGAAATCTCCACACCACTCTGGAATGATTCACAGCTGTTGGCCATTTTGATAAGGCACATCAAAAGGCACATAGTGTTCACTTATCGGAAGGATACATACAGTCTTCACGACCACCGGAGGACACACAGTTTTCACCTACCAGAGGGTTTCTACTGCGGGATTACGTACCTTATCTTCTTCTGCTCAGCGCAGCCGCAAAGGAGAAAATGTAAATTTCCAACAGCTATTTGTATTGAAAAGAAGAACTTAATAATAAGATGAATTTTCAACCTAAAATAAAAACAAGCAATGGAGCATTCTGAATTCTGGTAATATTAATTTCACGAGTTGAAAACTGATTACATTTGTACTAATGCAGTTCTCTGGAATCGCGCTCTTGTACGGAATCTAAGCTTTGGCCTTACACGAAAGAGCCTTTGTTTAGTGTGTAATTTATCGTCACTATGCTTAAAATTTAATATATTAACCTTATATGTATATACTATATTTATATTATAATTTAATGCGTAGAAGAAAACACTAGAACTTTTAATAACTTTCGATATTCGTCATGGCTGAAAATTCATTCCTTTCCCTAACTTCGGCCACTGCAAACATAACCCAGCTGTTCTGCTTGTTCATCTAAAATGACGTCGCCCCTGTTAACCTGTGTATATAAGAAATTATTGTAATTACATATGATCTAGAATTATTTCATCCACTAAGAAAATTATTTAGTATGCACGAAAATAAGGATTGTGATTTCTTCAAATTTATTGCGTCTTCTTTCCACTCGACTATCGAAAGCTGCTAAACCTCCATCTACCTAGCTACGCATATCAAATCATCCTTTTGCAGACAAGATCAATTTTTAATCATAGTTGAACTCAATAATTTCCATGTACACGGGTTTTAAAGTACGACGTCATTTTAGGCAAATAAGCAGCAGCGTGGATAATGAGCGGCTTGCCAAGAGGAAAGCTTAAGCGAAAAAGAACGCTGCAGTTCAAAGGAAGAAGGGAGGAAGTCAAAAGTTTCAGTTGAGTTAAAAGAGTTTTGGTTTACAATTATTTGATTGTACAAGAGGTATCTGTATCATTAAGCATTGCATAACATGAAAAGGTCTCGAATTTCGGAGAAAGGATGAACTCGAATTTGAGAGTGGAGAACAGCAAATCTAGAATAGTTAATTTTGAGGTCGCCAATTATTTTTAAAGCAGCCATCATATTTTGTTACATCATACATACATATATATATATATATACATATATATATAGTGTGTGTATATACACTGGTTATCATAAATTAAGGAAAAATCACAAAAATAGCGATAACTCCCTCAAAAATAAGCCAAACCGTCTAAAATTTCAATATGTTGCCAGGCAAGAGTAGCTGAGTATAACTGCAATATGCCAATTAGAGGCGCTGCATTCGGAATACGTGATCTGCGAGGAGCATAAAAGTCCATGTTTGAGAGCAAGCCCACGTATTTCACTCTGATAGTGACATAAAAAATCTGAGATAACGAGTTCGTAACAATGACCTCCAGGCATCATTTGTCTGCACAACTACGATGGAGAGCCATTGGGAGATTAGAGGCAGGACAAAGTCAAACAGAAGTGGCCAGATGGCTAAATGTGAGTCCTTCTGTGGTTCATAGTCTTTGGAGGCAATTTCAAAGCACAGATTCGGCATCTAGGAGGTTCAGCCAAGGACGGCCAACTGCTACGACGAGCACCGATGACCGATATTTGACATTATGTGCACGAAGGAATAGAACGGCTACTTCGACTCTTCTTAGATCCTCCCTTCCTGCAGCCACCGGAAGATTGGTGTCAACGTCAACTGTGCGTAGAAGGCTTCACGAAGGTGGTCTGTATGCGAGGCGACCAGCCATTTGCGTGCCGCTCACGTCACGCCATAGGAGGGACCGTTTGCAGTCGGCACGACAACATGTCCACTGGACGCCTGATCAATGGAGGGCTGTTCTCTTTACGGATGAGTCCAGGTTTAGTCTAGAAAGCGACAGTAGGCGTTGTTTGATATGGAGAGAACCTGAGACCCTTTGTCATCCGTCAAACATTCATGAAAGAGATGCACACAGAATAGGCAGTGTCTGTGTTTGGGGTGGCATCTCTTTGGGTGGACGCACAGACCTCAATGTCTTTCCAAGGGGAACAGTGAACATTCAGTTTTATAGAGATGATATCCTTGATGCTTATGTGCGCCCATATGCCGGGGGCAATAGGTGACGCTTTCATGTTACAGGATGACAACTCAAGATCACACACGGCTCGCATCGTAGATGATTATCTTCAACAGGAAACAATTACGCGCATGGAGTGGCCAGCTCGATCCCCGGACTTGAATCCTATTGAGTAAGTTTGGGATGCTTTAGGAAGACGTCTAGCTGCTTTCAATCCGCCCGCTCAGACCCTTGCCGCGCTTGCAACTGCTTTGCAAGAGCAATGGCTCTCGCTTCCTATAGAACTGATAGACCGCATAATTGCAAGCATCATACATCGTTGTATGTGCTGTATTACTTCTAGAGGCGATCAAATTTCATATTGAAGGTACTTTTCCTATAGCAAACTGACACCTTCGATTTGTTCATCTTATACATGGGCTAATTTCTATACCACCATAATTGCCTGGTAATTTCTTTTTATGTTATTTTATACCTTACTATGTGTTGTATATTGTGGGTAAGTTTCATAAAATTCTACAGATAACTTTTTCAGTAATCGTAATTTTTCCTTAATTTATGATAACCAGTGTAGTACGAATCGTTTGGTCACTAACCCGTTAGGTCAGTGGCTTTCGAAAGTTCCCTCTTTCGGGAAAGTTAATTGTGGAGTTTCAGTCTGCTTATAGGTCTTAGGCTTATAGCCCTAACACAGAGATCTAATATATATATATATATACACTGGTTATCACATAAATATATATATACATATACTATATTTATACACATATATAATTACAAATCTTAAATTCGTGCAATTAATAACTTAATATGAATTAAGAATTAATAAATTTTTCATATATGTTTATATAATACTAGAATATTAAGGGTTCATTACCAAATCATTAAATATATCTCTTTGGTGGACATGAATAGTAATGAATGTTTCAAATTTTGTACGTTCTACTGGGTCCAAGTCCTTCGTCGTTTCTTCTATGAGTGTATTGAGAAGTTCGAGGAATAACTCATTTGTTTGCGACATTACCTTCTTGTCTTGAGTTGAGTAAGCTAGAGCTACTTCAGACTCCCGAGTCCAAATAATTTGTAGACCCAGCAATCCTACCTGCAATGGAATAAAAGCACTTATTTTTACCCGACATGATCTGAGTTATTAACGATGACTCTAAGATTAATTTCAAATGCTTAGAAAGAATAAAATTAAAAGAAAGGAAAATGATTAAGAAAATGGGCATTTCGTTTCAAATCAAGGGAATTCAGAAACTTTCCTAATAATTTTAAGAATTATAGAATATGATATATTAAAGCATAACCTGGGCGGGATATTCTCTCAGAAATTCCATAAGAGTAAATTTAGGACTAGTGGTTGAGAGAGCTGCTTTACGAATCACAGAATGCAGAGACTGATGGGACATCTTTAGTAAATTCATTAGCCAGCATTCCACATTACCTTCTGCTTTTACAGGCTTGTTAAGCTGCAATAAAATAAGAACATTTAGAGTAAGTTAATATTACCATTATTTATAATAAGCTTACCGTTTCAGTGATTCAAAATTTTATTAGATACTTTAAAAATATCAGAATATTTAATCGAAAGAAATTTTATGAATTTAAATTTTAAAACAATTATTATTATTTCACAGAAATTTTCAGAAACTTTGTTAGCAAAACGTATATCAAAATGAAATGCATTTCAAGTACTAGCAACTAGCACTTATTTTAAACGAATAAATTTATTGGAATAAATCTGAAAATAACTTTTAAACAATAGCTGATCATTAACGAGAGTTGGGACACCGTTCTCAAAAATGCACTTGTAAACCCCTCAAATATAGTAAACTGCTATTGACTGGAATTTATTGATGATTGAAGTTTACATTATCTGTTTGAAAGTGAATCGCTTATGTGTATATATGTTTGAAAGTGAATCGCTTATGTGTATATACGTTAATATTTTTATAAGATAAAAAAATATAGTAAATTTTATATGCAAGATGCGCCAGAAAATCCTCACTATAAAAAGAAAATAGTAAAGATTGCATTTATGTAAAGTAACTTTTATTGCACAAGCATTGTGTGATTTATCGTTGCAAACGCCTGCTTTCAACAAGATTAACAGTAATGAAGTGGGAAGACAATGAATACTGGTAGTTTGACCCAGGTTCAAATCCCAACGACCAAGCTCTTTTTTCAAATCCTGGCGATTGGGCTTTTAGGGGTTTACCTCTAGGTGTAATGAATACTATTATTTCACCAGGCGTCATACAAGAAATGCGTTTTAGTAAATCTGATTTTTTAGATTTCAGGATTTGCTCTTCCGTATTAAGTGTAGGGGTTTAATCAAACTTAAAATACATTAGAATCTACGCCTGTTTTTAGCATTTATTACAAATTTAATTTAAAAAAATTTATTCTGTGTTTCCTAGTTAATGTAAGTTTTTAAATTATACCAAGAAAAAGAGAGTGCCGTGAATATATTTATTTAGAATAAGCCTGTATATAGAGAAATAATGAAGTTAAAATTTTCATCATTCAAAAAGCATTTGTTTTCCAGACCAACGTAAATTACAGATATTACATGCAGTAAGCAGTTTCTTGAAGGTACTATGCACAGTATTTCTTGCATAAAGTTTTGCTATGTGCTGAAATGTCTTTAGCGTGTTCCAGCATGTGAAAAATAACTGGGTGATTTTGGAATTATGAAATATTTTAAAAATTATGTACCAGTTAAAAGGAATTTTGTAATTGCCTTCATTTCTGCTAATGCTTTTCTCAGTTTTCATAATTATCCCTGCTACTGACTATATTTCATACTCTTATTTTAATACTATAGATGAAAGCTGTTTTTTTCATAATATTTTGAGGAAATTCCTTTTTTTACCCTTCTTAGTCAACCCAGCTTAACCTTCGGAAAACATTACATATTTTAAAGAATTCATTAGGTATGAAATTGTAAACAAAGTAATTATTAATATTAAATTTTAAACAGAGTAATAGTCGAATGAAAATAATTAGCATAACTTACTGTAATACTCTCGCCTTCCGATGATACAATAGCCAGTATCCTATTATAGTCTTTTTCGTCAAAAACGAGAGACTTTATATTGTCGAATATGCTCAAAAGGTGACTCTGAATGGAGTGAGAATCGCTAGCTTGACCTAAGATTTCTAACAAAGCAGGGTCGGATACAAAAAAGAACCTGGGGAACATGAGCCGTTTTTTCTCAAGATACCTAAGGATTGAAACAATTAAAATGAAAATAAGGACTGTAATGAAGCATTTGAGTAATTTCACACATTAGTGTTTTAATATGCACAAAATACCCGGCTAAGGATTTTTGGCATATTTCCAGTTGCTCCTGAAGATAAGGCAACAATTGTTTCAAAGAGTCGTCTCCAACGCAGCACTCGACGACATTGCATTTTTCATGGGCTCTCATCATGATCTTCACCCATGACTTGTCTATAGTGTTGAAACGTTTTGCTTCCTGAAATCAATAAAAATATACATAATTTAAGCAAATCCTCACATTAAATACAAAATTTTTTAAATTCATTTATGCTTCTTACCAATTTATTTCTTTGTGTTGGCTATAATAGCTATATTTTATAGTGTTATATAACATGTAAACTGCATCTGCAAAAGTCCTTATCCAGCCTTCAGTTTCGAAACCATTAGTAGTAGACATATACTTCCAATAAAAAAGTGTTTTAAACGAAGAAAAGTTTCATGGTTTTGTATTTTAAATTAAAGAAAAAAAATTTAAACGCTCCTCCGCTCTCCATAATGTTTAGAAACATTTTATTTTTGTTATAAAATATATAAAAAACAAAATTTTTGACTCCTGTATAAGAAAAACTGACGGAGATATTTGATCCTAAAATCGAGAATGATATTCGCAAACGTTACTCAAATTGAAGAGAAAGTTTGCATTTGCACGTATTTGAAAATAAAGTAGCGTTAAGAAAAAGTTTTTCTGGTGTTAATATATTACGTGACGAGCATTTCTGTACATATTATCATGAACAATTTTGGTATAATAGTATTTTTTCAAAATGGACATCTTATTCAGAGAATCTTATAGAATTCGCGTTCTAGAAAACACTGGCAAGCTTGAGTGTTGGCACGTAGCCAACTTCTAATATTTATTGCATTAATTAAAAATGAAAAATATATGTACTTTAATGAATTTTTTGTACGATAGGCGGGGAGATAGTTGTTATTCCCCTGAAGTTGGAAATGATTGGATTTTCGGAACCGAACATTTTATGAAAGGAGACCCGGGGTTCGATCTAGACCTTCTGAGAGTGGTTGCAGCTGCCGGGGTAGGAGCGCGCTGCCTTATAGCCTGTCCTGTTCCAGTCCGACATCGGCCTCCTCGTGGCCCCCGCCGGTAAACAGGTTCGCCTGGGCTGATCATGGAAGTAGGAAGTAAATTTATTCTTTCTCCATGGGGCTGATGATGTCGAAATCACAGTCCCTGAGGTTCGACAACGGAGTATAATGGGTCGTGACCACAGAGACTAATGAGCCACGGAGTTCTCCGTGGGTTCGACTGTGTTGGAATTTCGGAAGCTGACCATTTATGGAAGGAGACCCGGAGTTCTATCCAGTCAACTGGCTAGACCTATGTTTAGACAGCCTCGACCTCCGGGGTAAATAAACAGTCTTCACAGGACTAGAGCCATTGTTTTTCGACGGTAGGTTCAGGCTTGGCAGGGACCGTACTGGTACCGTCTTGTCTGCCCCTTGGTTGTGGTCATAGAGGTAAGAATGACTTCCTACCTGCATGGTTGTGGGTACGTTATATCGTCAGACATCGAAGGTTGTCCGAGGGGAATTGGCTTTCCTTGACCAACGCTTAGGGACTGACATTGTCTGACATGTGACATTCATAAGCGTTAATTTTGTTTATAAGCGTTGTTTATAAACAAAATTTCTTCAAACGAATTCAAAGTCTTTCCCAGACTTAGAATTACGTTTAGACTTAGAGAAATTACGTTCAGAATTACGTTCAGACTTAGAGACGTTTGAAGTCCCCATGGCTTGACTGAGGGAAATGGCGCCCTCTCGGATAGCCTCTGGAGGTTGAGGTGCTAAATTTGTATGGCGGCAGATAAATGCTCGCTGGGTCTGGGATCCCCTTCCTTCGGTACACTGTACGATTATCAAATTATGAACTAATAAAACTTCATGAGACTATCAATATTACATTTTTAAAGTTTTAAAAGTTGTAAGCTATTTGTGAAAAACTTCTTTCGGCAGGCCAGGTGTATTGAAATTTTAAATTAAATATGGTAGTAGATCACAAATACCTGTCATTGAATGGTATTTAATTGGGAAAAATCAACCACGATTTATACTAATTTATCTATTGAGAGACCCCTTAATGCAAATTGGATATGATGTCAAAAATAACAGATTTTAAAACTAAATATCTCGATCAATTTTTGTGGCACGGTAATCAAAACTTCTGCGTTTCATTTTTTATGACGAGTACAAAAGTCTCCTAAGCATAAGTATAGGGTTCGAAGGAAATTGTAAAAAATTTGTTTTTTATATTTTACACAAAACTGATTACTTTAAATTTAAAAATACCCAAACATGAATGTTTGCGTCACTTGCATCATTTCTATAAGTATATGTCTCCGACCGACGGTTACGGAAAAAAAGCCGGGTGAAGTACATTATCTTGTTATTTTATTTAAAATATATTTAAGTATTTGTAACAATACCAAAAGTCGTGAAGTAACTTTTAGTATGTGATATATAATTTTATTTACACAATTTCTGAAGCCGGAGGAAAATTATAAGCAGTTATGGTAAGGTAAGTGAATACGATTCTCGAAGATTTTCAGTAAATCCAGTAATTTTACTTTTTCATTGCGCAATTATTTAAGAAGTTAGATTCATATTTATAAATACAAGGTGACACAGAAAACGAGACTTTTTTAACAATCCAATAAAAATAAAAGTAATGGAAGAAAAACATTTTATTCATAGTAATTGAAACCTTAAAACTTGCCATATAAGAAACATTAATGGAATTTATCATGTTTTAAAAAATACGTCCTTTAGATGGCGTCCTCCTGTATGAATTCATTCTCGAAATGTGCTAGTGAGATATCTCATTGACGGCTGCAACATCTCAATTGAAATTTTATCCTGAATTCTCTAGTTTAACTCACCCGGAGTTCTTGGTCGAGTCGTGTACTTGAGATAGCTCCACAAGAAAAAAATCCCAAACGGACAAATCTGGCGATCTAAGGGGACAGGGGACGTTACTTTGAGATCATACGGTTACCGAAAAATTCTCGTACCGCTTCCATTGATTGCCATGCAGTGCGTGATGTCGCTCCATCCTAGTGAACTTCTTAGCAGGTTTCTTGAACGTGCGGAAAATTATTCAATTCAGGTGTAATGAAAGGTTGTAACATCTCCACGTAACGATCCGCATTGACAGTTACTGTGATCCCCTGTTCATTTTCAAAAAAAAATAATGTCCGATGATTCCATGTAATGAAACAGCACACCATACTGTCACCTTACTAACGTGTAAAGGGCGCTCATGAACTTCCTTAAGATTTGTGTAATTTGTGGATAATTAGGGTTTATGTCTGTTGCCTGTTCCACGGATGCATAATTACTAAAATGGCGGAGTATTTACTTGCTCAAGGTCTCTGTCTCGCAGTACTGCCACCTGCTCATGGCTGCCACTACGCATTTAAAAAATTCCCGTCATTCTGTGTACCCTGTATAATATTACCTTTTCCACCGGGCTGTTCGTCATTGAACGTTTTACCTAAGAGCTGTTTTTGGTATTTGTAACATACATGATACTTACATACTGTAATATATCTGCAGGAAAGTTGAACTAGTAATAAGATATATATATATATATATTAATCTCCAGTAAATTTAATACTAAGAATTCAAGCAGAAAGGAATGTCTTTTTGCCTTACCTTAGGTAGCTGTTTAGCAATATCTCCGCCCACAAATACTGCTTCTAAATACACCCACATATTTTGAGTGAATAACCATCTTTCTAGACATTCATTCGTATTCGATAAATCTTGGACCCACTTCTGAATTTGACTCTTAAAAGGTGCATTATACCTATAAAGAGATAATTTATAAATAATCATTAATTCCATTTCTAATTACATATTGCAAAACAATCTCGGGTATTTACATTTATTATGACTCAAATGTATAGAAACGTTTATTGATCAATAAAGCTGAATTTGAAGATTTTATCTTAATCGTGTTTCACTAGACTTTCAGCCCCGTAAAATACTGTTTAATAGTTCTGGTAGCGAATTCTCTTTGTTTCTTGAATGAATATGAGTTTCATTACAGTATTGAAATTCAGCTTTTTAACTTGAATACTCGAAATTTATAATATATGTCACATGCACGCCTTTTCCAATAATAGAGCATACGAATGATGTAAAAAGTGTTACGTATTGCATAAATGGAAATATACAACTTCAGAGATTTCAATACTCACCGATTACTTTGAAGTGAGCCCAAAACCATAAGACTATCTTCCAAAAGTGAAATAATTTCAGCTGTTGTGTCGCCTCTCAACAAAAGTTCACCTCTGTTCTTGAAAGGCGCGAAAGTCAGATTCTGATTGCTCCATTCTGACATCACTTGTTTGAGTTTACCTTCGATATCCCTTTCTTTCAGAGCAGATATGCAAATATCCTATTGAAATAGTTTCGAACGTATTTTAAGTTCAGTAATTTTTTAAAACGAAAAAGTAAATAAACCTCATATAAATCAAAATTTCTGTGTTTTTGAGAAATTTGCTTCGGTGATTAAAAGTCTATGCTGATCGTATATCCTGATGGATATTCATTATTACAAAACGCGGTTTTCAGGTATACAGTTGTATAAAGACATTAATTAATGTATGTATCAACTACATGAACTGATTTAAGAGTGCAATTCAGTTACTTCAGCTTAATCAGAATGTACTAATGTTTTGCTAACTGCAAATTTTTAAAATTTTGTATTAAATACAGGCGATGGTATTGTGGTTGAAACTATATAATTCTAATGAAATTTCCCTAATCGTATGAAAATTAAAGATGGAATAAATAACCCTAAATTTTCTTGAATCTAAATACGAATCCTAAAATGTTCAAACCTTTAAATTTTCAAAGAAGCAAAGAAATGTTTATTTCAAAGTTGAAAGCAAATTTTAAATCTGCGTTTAATAAAAATTCAATATTTTTTAAGTATACATATATTTATTAAAACGCTATAAATAGAATGGGATTATTAAGTATAGTACATAACGAACATTTTCGAATCTGAAAGTTCAGTTTATCAACACAATACGATAAAAAAACATTTGAATAAGAACAAAATTCAGCAGCTGTGGCTGAGAAGTTCAAGTGGTAAACAACAAGAATCATGCGTAGCGCAGCATTTATATGTCATGGCATGAGCAGTTAAAAACAGCCAGCTACCGTTAATAATATCTTACCTAAATCTAGAATTTTGGAGATGATTTGAGAATCTAATTTAGAGAATTTTCGAGACAGAGCAATTCATCTATCACTATAAAATTCCACAGAGCCTGCTGGATGGCATATCGAAACAGCGTGATACTCAGGTTCATCATAAGGCGACAGATACTAGTGATCCAAATAACATTGAAATTGCAAGAATCGGGTTCTTTTTTATGTCAGGACGCCTGTACTGTATGTCAGGATAGGATAGGAATACGTGTACAAGACATCAAGACCTGATTGTCAAGTAAAGGCATAATATTGTCGCATTACTGTACAATATACACAGTATTTAACCCTTTCCGCACGCTACCTTTTAAAGTTGAAATTTCGAGAAAACAAAAAAATGTAGACAGTCTAATCAGGCCTAGAGGTAAACACAGGTAAATCACAGGTTCAATTTAAGGGGAAAAAAGCTGAAGTTGCAAGTTTCGGAATCTGAAATCTTTTAAAGTTTCGTGGCATTAAAGGATTCGAATGCCCCATACCTAGTAACTATTATTACATCTGAATTTCTTATTCTAGATATAGCTAATAAAAATATCACTTCATGCTTAAAGGTAAATAGGAATATTCCCATATTAAAATTAACTAGATAATAAATTATTTCACGAGGTTTACATAATATATAACAAAGATTTCCCTTTCGGAAATAAACCCCTTTACATACCCTCTACATTCGCTTAGGATGACTAACCTGTAGTTCTAATATTTTAATAAGTTCAGCTTCATTTAATTTGTTTGGTGCTGAATTTTTGTCAGATTTATGTTGATTAATATTATTACCTCAATATCTTCTTTATGGCTTAATAATGGAGCTTTAAGTATGTCTTTGAGGCAAAAATGTGGGCAGCTAATGTCAAATTCATGTCCAGTGAGTTCAATTATCCTTTTCCAATGCCTGCTTTTCATAGCCTTGTTGGTCATCAAGTCCAGTAACGGGCAAAGTTCGTTGAAGTCATCGATAGTCTTTTTCAAAGTCGTGAATGCCGGCCACTCTTTCAAACCTTTGGGTAATTTTCGACACCTGCCATGAAAGTAAAATCATAATTGCTAAATTTAATTAGTTAGTGAAGAAAACATGAATAAACATGAACTTGTATCACTGATGTATATATTGATATGTCTATTTATGTCTATAATCTGTCTATAATTTTATATTATGCTTACCATGCTAATACTGCTAACATAATCTTTAAATAAAATTTGCTCATTTTAATACATAATATTTTTTCTTGATTTCCCCATCATTCATTCGGTCATAAGATATAGCACTTATTGTAGTCTGTTTATTTATACAATATCTTCAAGAAAAGTTTTTAAAAGTATTTTACATAAATTATCGGATGTAAACTTGGATATATATTAACAAATCTAATAAGAAAAGAAACATCTTATATTGCGTATAAAATCATTTTGGATTTCGAAAAATTCTTCAGGCACTTTACGAGAGACGCAGACAGATCGCATTCACTGTCTAGTACACCGAGGAAGGAATAATTGTTTTCTCAACTACTCATGGTAGAATAATTCCTTCTTGTGATACTCGTGGCAGAATGATTCCGTGGTCTCATACTCATATTGATTTGTCGCTCAGATGCTAATCATCATTTAAAGGATAAATTATCCGAAGTTAATAGCATTCTTCGTTAGAGGCAGGCGAAATGCTTTGTTTAAGACTCGTCTGAAGCCCAGACTTTAAAACTTACTCCCATTTAACAAATATAAATCGAGAAGTTTAATATAAACTTCTAGATGTATAAATATAAACTTGTGATTTATCTTACAACTCGATATTTAAAATTTTTATTAGAATTAAATGCTATAAGACAGCGCTGTCAGAAATATTTGAAGCACAGTAAAAATATGCTGAAACGAAATGTGAATCAGAAAAATAGAAACGTAGTTAAGAAAGGATTGTAATTTTAAAAGTATATTATCTAATAATAAAATCGCATTCTTCTTGTCTGAGAAAATATCATAGTTTTAATTAAGAGTCAAGAACAATGTCATACCAGGACTGCTATTCTAAAATAATGTTGATACGTGGATAAACTATTTAAATTATAACTACGGAATTGAAATATGTCTTTACAAAATTGCCTAAATTGAATTTCATAGTTGGAAAATTAACAGCAATTTTGAGAGGGGGCTTCTTTACGAAGAGTTTCGCTGAACTCGTCAATCTATGTTGCTTACGTAACATTTGTAGGCTCTCATACAATCTTAAAGACAAGCTCCAAGACATTCTTAGGTAACAGAATATTTCTTTATCAGAAAATCATTAGATCTATTATGCTTTAGCTACAGTCTGGTCAAATGCAGCTCACATACAAACTTTTCAGCAGAATGTTGAAGTATTTACACGATTCGTTTGAATGTGAGAAATCCTGATAACCGAAGTGACTTTCTTGTTAGTAATATTAACAAAGAGAACTCCAGACGGCTCATAAACCATCACAAAGATGTCTACTTTTCTCATTCCGCTGCTAAGAATGACCCTATATCTAAGTAGCAGCATTGAAATCCTGTATTGAGAATACAGGATGATACTGTACTGAGAATCGAGGACCATATTTTATAATGGAAGTTTATGGATGAGTTGTTTAATTTATCCTACAGCACCGCACAGAGCGCTACATTTTGATTTTTATATCCATTGGAATTACAGTGCTAAAATGTTAACTCTTTGACTGATAGTTATTCGGAGTTGCTTAAGAATTAGCATAATATCGTCAAAACAATCTTGGTATTAATTATGGAAATCTATGTCGGTTGTTTAAAGCAAATTATTAGTTACTTTAAGAGCACATTTTGAGCATGCGTATGAAGAGAGCTGGTGTTAATACGGAACAAAGTAAAATAAAATTTAAATGAAAAGCAGTTTATTCGAAGCAATTAAGAGCTTAGTTTCTACAGCCATACAAGAAATTCTGAAATAACTCTACGACTCGCTGCGTAAATCTAAATAATGTTTATTTTAAAAATGTTAAATTTTGATTCGAACGGATAACATAAACAGTTTTGAGTTCAATTTGTAACGAAACTTCGAAGCACATAAAATACAAAAGCAATCTGAAATTTGTAGTTCGGAAGATAACTGACGAACAGTTCAGTGATTTTGTTTCTATTTCAATATTCTAATATCAGAATATTTGGAATGCTATTGGATATCGTTTACAACATATTTGGAATGTTATTGGCAGTCGTTCACAAAAATGATAAACTTAATCATACTTCTCCCGTTGAACTGTGCTTCATTGAAATTGAAATATTTTATTTTCCATTAGAAATTATAACTCTTATCATTACAATTTTACTTTTACATGATTTATGCTACCAAACTCTCACTGAAGGCATTTAAAAACGAACGGGAATTAGAAGCCTAACTTTCAATGAACGCATTGAAGAAATTACTAAAAGTAATCTGTCCGTATTTGGAAATTGTTCATTTCATTTGTTTCCATTAGGGTTTACGTATATTCGTACGTATATTACGTATACTCGGTTTACGTATATGTTACGTACAGTTCCTTATAATAAGTAACATTTAAACTTTTCCGGAATTTCTTTCTAAAACTTTCTTAAGACAGAGTAAAATTAAAAGACATTGCTGAAAAATTCACCCTTCTTATATTTATTGGCTCATTTTAAAACGTCATCAGAGTATAATATTGATATATATTTACCTGTTTTGAAATTCAATGAGTTCATTTGTTATCTTATCAATGTCTACATTGGCCCATAATATATCCTGGTAACCATTCACTTTGTCTAATACATCATTGTACAATTTATACAACTTTTGCATCATTCCCAACTCTCTTCTTATGTAATGCAGTCGAGGAAATTCCATACACTTGTATCCAAATAACATGGCACCATCGGTATATGACATGTATTTTTGCCATAATATGTCGAAGCGATTCTGTAATAAAACATAAGACATAATAATGCATTCATATGTAATGAATCGGCATCAAATTAAATCTCAGAAATGCTAAGTCATGCTAAGATCAATAATAATGCATCGGTAATTTAACCTTAGTTTGTATTATAGAGAAAGGATATCCACAAACTGAAACCATTCTAGAAGTTCTACGTGCTGCTTCATTTCGATTGGGGTGCATTGAATTCTCTGCTGATATCTTAAATTTCCGTTTTATATAAGTTTTTAATAAAATATATACTAGTTTTTCTTCAATTTTTAGATATTTTGGTGATACATAATTATGGCATTCGAAAGAACTTTTTCTATTCACATACTTTATATATATATTTTTTTGCATTTTAATTTCTTGGTCTGATTTAATTACAAAAATGCTATTTGATCATATTTTTTAAAATTTAAAGTTAAAAAAATTAATATTAAATTCAGCTCTCCTCGTATTATAAAAATGCAGGAATTATATCTTCTGAATGGATTAATTAAATTGTATAGGCAGCTGACTGACACTGCGCTTCAGTTATTTCAAATTTCCCAGTTTGTGAATGAAACTAGTGAGACAGTCTTAGATTATTCCGTGTTGTTCAATTATGGTTTTCCCATCTTGGGCTCTCTGGAGGTGGCAGTCGTGCCACTTCAGGTTTTCTCTTTTTTTTCTGCAGATTTTTATTTGCTCTTATCGGATTCCTGCAATTAATCGATATGCCAGACAAAATATTCTAAAATATTAATTAATAAGTTACTGAGCTAAATACAATATTGCGGGGAATAAATATACTAACCTGATATTCTGCCAGTCTGTTTGAAGCTTCCATAGCGGATAGCCCAACAACTAACGGGCCTTCCTATTATGAAACAAATAGATATAAAAAATATTAGTAACCTAGCAATTTTATTTACTTTTCACGGACTCAATACACGTATATCAAACTTAAATGGGAAAAATGATATATTAGTGCATTCATACATGATAAATTACCATAAATTACACTGCATATTTAAAATTATTTGTTATTAATTAAGTTTATTTATACATATTCATATTTAATATTGTATATATTTACGAGACATGCTTCCAAAAGTTCTCGGATTGGTTTGGTTTGGTTTATGTGTTTATGGCAAAGCTTCTAAGGCTATCTTCCTAGGGAGAGAGATGCCTTCGTGGAGGACTTTCTAAGAGAAACTGGCTCGTATACAAGTTGCACATTGGGAAAAAGCAGGAAAGCTCCATACAGCCAGCCTATTCGCTGGATTCGAGCCTCAGACCGAACTACAAGTGTTCAGTGACTCTACCTCTCGGCCGCGGGTGGGTCTCAAACTTCTAGGAACTGAGCTGTAATTTAATTCCTTGAACTTACAGGCAAAGATATGAAAGAAAACGTACAGAAAAGATATGAGAGATGTATCTTGACATGTGTATGTAGCTATCCCGTGCAATTATTTAGTCCGATTCAGTTGTTTTACTGACAGGTGCAATTTTGGAACACTGTTTTTGCAGCCATGGAAGATACGAAGAGCAATTGTTTTCATTGTGTGTAATTGCTCAGTATCTTCGACGAGTATTCTGTTCCCTGCTTTGAAAAGCCCTTATGGAGTGTTTGATTTGAGAGTTTAACACTGCCTAAGGAAAGAGTAAGGAGACACCAAAAATGTTCTTTGAGGTTGGCTTAAAAAATTCTTTTTTCGTTGAAATGATAGTATTCAGTTAAATAGGGATTATGTTGAAAATTCGCATTGTAATACTGTTGAAAACTGAGGAAATAATTAATTGAATATTAGGAGAACAGCCTATATATATTGGAGGAGTTAAAGCAAGATGAATCAGTGTAGCAACACTGCCCTACCGCAGCTGAAGAAGAAGGTCTGTATTTAAACTTCCAAAACTAGTCCTGCAAGTTTATGAATGTTATGCTGATTCTTGTCGCTTAACCCCTCCTGTAATCGTTATTCGGAGTGTTAGTTTAACTCAAATATTATGTATATTTTATGTATTTCATACATGATATTTTAAATTTTTGTAATATAATTAATAAATAATAAGATACAAAATAGTTATAATAATATATGAAATAATAATATTAACATGTAATAATACATATTAACATAATATTAACATAATACAGTAAATATATATTTCAAATATATGTAAATTTTATAAATCTTTCTTACATACAAATAAGAATAAGAATGTATATCAGCCAAAGTTGGCAAACAATATAAACTGAGGAAGGTGCTAATAAAAAATCAACATTATGCCAAAAACATAGAAATAAAATAAAAATTTTGTAACAATGTAAAGAATTTGAATAGAAGTTTAAAAAAGGTTTTGAAGTAGTAACTTGAAACACCAAGCAGGTAAATTTGCTCGTCCAAATTTTAAATCCAAATTTTAAAGCCAAAACTACAAAAAAAAAATGTGCCGAAACAATTAAGCACATGTATATGCGCATAACTGTAAAAACTACGATTAAAAATTAAGTTTTTTCAGAAATGTGTCAAGACTGTGCATAGATTGTAAATGACGAAAATTAAAGTAAATTCTAAAAGGAGAGCAATAATTTCTAAAAGTTAAATTACACAAGTTTTACACATATAAAGGAATTAAAACGTGCAACATAATTTTACATACAATTTATATATATATTCATATTTTATGTTATACTTATTTACCTTTATATACATTACATTCATTTACATTTAAATTTATTATCGTGCACATTTAAAATATATATATCAGTGTTACTTCGATTTACCTCTTGATAATCTCGTTGAAACTTCTCAAACTCGACAGTAAAACTGGAAATATTTTCTGTGAGCTGAGTCTGGAATTTTGTTTTCATTTCTAGAAGTGAATTTTGAGTTTCTGTAGATAATTTTTTAGTTTTCTGCCATAAGTAATGGAGACTTTCGACGGCTTCGATGTCTTCTTTATCGGGCACAAGATTATAAGCAGACAGCATTGCATAACAATCCTATTAAATAATCAATATAATAAAATACTGTATGTCGTTTTATATTAAAATAGTAATGAAAGAAAAGGAGTAAAACTAAATTGGTATTAAGTTATTCAAAGAAATAAAATTCCTATGCATTTTTTATACATTTCTAATTCTAATTATATTTAGAATGATACATTTTATTACTGCATTCCTTGCGATTTTGGAGCATATCAATTAGTTGATATAAATCAAAAGAAAAGAAATTTTTTAAAACAGTTTAGTATTAGATCTCGTTTACAATATGCTGTTGGCGAATTAATTTTACATGGGTATGGGATAACCTGTGTACATAAGAGATGTTAGGTATACAAACATTTTAATGACTTGCTTCTTACATTTATACAAAGTGGATGCAGAGAGTAGCAAAAGATTATATGTGGAAAAATAATGAGCTTTTCCATTTGAAATTCATTACAAACTAAAACTGAATTTTAACTGCATTTAAATGTGTTTATAGGTTTTTTATTAAGCAAAATAAATGCAATAACTTGTGTTTTTTCACTCTTTGCAGCTCTTTTTACGTCCTTGTGCGAAGAGAAAAGGAAGTATTGTAATCGCGAAAAATTTCGGGTATCATATTTCAACGAAAATATCCATTTTGACAGCTATCGAATGCAATTTAACGATATTTTTACGTGATCTATAGGTAAGAACAGAATAAAGGACTCTTTTTCCCCAAAAAAATAATAAAATTGATTTAAAATAGATTCTGAAGAGATTTTTTCGTGACATTTGTGCGTACGTACGTATGTTTGTATCTCGCATAACTCCAAAACGAGTAGCCTCAGAATGTTGAAATTTTGTATGAAGGACCTCTATAGCATGCAGATGTGCACCTCCCTTTTTAATTGAAATCGGCCACACCAAAAGTATATAAATATACTACATACCCAGTCTGTTACTCGGCTCAATGAGCTCAGATTTTTTTATTCTTATATATTGGTAAATTGCACATTTGTTGCTTTAAAAACGATTGATTTATGTTGTTCTTATCTTCCGGTTAAGGTTTTTATGCTTTTAGTAAATCTGCATGCAATATTTGTAGAATTATCAACAATTTAAAAGTTGTTTAAGTGCGGCTAAGCATAATTATGATTACGAAAGCAGCCATATTTGTGTACATTTGAAAATTAGCAGAATAGTTGATTTGCTGCTAATCTAGAAAAACTAAGCTTTGCAACAACAGGGATAACGCCTTCTTTTTATTATTGTTAATTAAATTATGCTTAACCCATTCTGAAATTTATTCGAGGAAATACAAATAAGTGTTTAAGATTTACTTCGTAATTTTTAATATACATATTTTGAGTTTTTATGTATTTTTGCCTTGTTGCGAACTGAATTAATTGAATGAGAAATACGGGATCGTCTGTGATAAACTGTTTTTTTTGTTTGTTTAATTTCTTTTATACATCGTTTTAGATTTATTATAGTATTTGAATAGAACATGTGGCAACGACTAGATAATTCTTCAGATGAAACCGTTCCTAAAAGTTCTGATTAAATATAGATAAATTAAATGTTTATTGCAACAGCTATGGCTTCAAAGGGTGACTTGGGATGATGTATTTTCTGGAGAACTCGAAAATGACTGGAAAAGATGGCTCTCCGAAATAAAAGAACTTAAAATGTTGAAAATTCCCAGATATTATTTTCACGTACCAAATTTGGACATGGACACTGTTCAGTTGCACATTTTTAGTGATGCTAATCCAAATGCATATGGCTCAGTCGCATACCTGAGATATAGAACTGATGAAAATAAATTTGAAACTACTTTTGTTTTGGCAAAATCACGTGTTGCACCATTAAAAAAGTTAACGCTTCCTCGCCTTGAATTGATGGGAGCATTGGTGGGTGCTAGGGTTGCCAACTACTTGAAAAATGTTCTACATGTTTCAAATGTCATTTTATGGTCAGATTCGGAAATAGTTCTACATTGGATTAAAAGTAGAGCTAAAAAATGGAAACCTTTCATTGCTAATAGAATTTCAGAAATACATGAAATTTCAGATCCTTGTGCATGGAGACACTGCGAAGGAAAACTCAACCCCGCAGACATAATAACGAAGGGTTGTTCTGCAAAAGAACTGATAGATTTTCCGAAATGGTGGCATGGCCCTGCATTTCTTTCGTTACCTGAAAGTCAATGGCCAAAATCTAAACTATCAACACCAAAATTATGTGATGTATCAGAAGAATCTCGAAATTCAGAAGCTATCCTGGCTTGTGTGATCAAAACAGACAAAACTGATAAAGTTCCACTCATGAATTTGACAAAATTTAGTTCCTTGAAAAAACTTTATCGTGTGACTGCCTGGATTTTTAGATTTCTGTCAAATTTAAAAACAAAAAAGGAAAACAGAAAATTTGCGGAAATTTCAGCAGAAGAAATCAGTAAATCTGAAACCTTTTGGTTAAAACAAGTTCAAGAAGATAGTTTCCCCGAAGTTATAAGGTCCCTAAGAGAAAACAAACACATTCCAAAAAATTCAAAATTGTTCGACTTAAATCCCATATTATCAGATGAAGGTCTTCTTTTGGTACGAGGTCGGTTACAAAAGTCAAACCTACTATTCAACAACAAACATCCAAACATAAATTAAGTGAATTAATAATACGAGATGCTCATGAAAGGGTTTTCCATGCGGGGATATCTCATACTCTAGTGCATATACGTGAAAATTTCTGGCTCTTAAGAGGAAAACAATGCGTAAAATCTATTCTGAGTAAATGCGTAATATGCAAAAAATATAATGTGCGTCCTGGACAACAAGTCACTGCACCTCTTTCAGCGGATAGAGTTAACGAATCTCCGCCTTTCGCAATTTGTGGCCTTGATTTTGCAGGTTCTTTGTATGTAAAAGAAAATGACAGCAAATATTACATTTTATTGTTCACTTGCGCCACTACAAGAGCTATTCACCTGGAGCTCGTAAAAGGCATGACCACTCAAGAATTTTTACTTGCATTTCGCAGGTTCGTTTCCCGAAGAGGTTTGTGCTCTACTGTGTACTCGGACAATGCTAGAACATTTAAAAGAGCCGAACTTGAATTGAAGCAAATGTGGAAAGTGATTAACCACCCTGAAATTAAAAAATTTTATGCTTCGCATGGAATCACATGGAAATACATTGTAGAGTGTGTGCTGCCTGGTGGGGCGGTTTTTATGAACGTTTAGTTCGCAGTGTTAAAACTAGTTTGAGAAAGAACATTGGGAAATCATCTTTGACTCAAAGTGAATTAGAAACACTTTTGCTTGAAATAGAAGCGATGATAAACTCGCGCCCATTAACATATGTTTTTTCTGATCTTGAAGAGCCTTCTGCACTTACTCCAGCACACCTGTTGATTGGTAAACGACTCTTGAGTTTGCCAACTATAAAGAAGAATGACTTGAATTTACCAGGTTCCAGAGAAGCAATGTTAAAACGTTTCCGTACACGAGAAAATCTACTAAATCACTTTTGGAGTAGATGGAAAAAAGAATATCTCTTGTGCTTGAGATCTGCTCATTATACCGGACAGAAAAAACCATCCGCATTCAAGACAAATGATATAGTGCTTGTTCACGATGAAAACTTACCTAGAAGCTGGTGGAAATTAGGAAGAATAACCAAAACTTTTATCGGTAGAGATGGAATGATCAGATCGTGTGAAGTGAAAACTGGTAATTCGGTAATCAAACGTCCTGTGCAACTATTGTATAATTTAGA
Source organism: Stegodyphus mimosarum (assembly GCA_000611955.2). Taxonomy (NCBI): domain Eukaryota; kingdom Metazoa; phylum Arthropoda; class Arachnida; order Araneae; family Eresidae; genus Stegodyphus; species Stegodyphus mimosarum. The sequence continues at coordinate 179,490 of KK113247.1, forward strand.
AATTGATGATATCAATAGTTCTAATAATCAGTGACTGATCCAAAATAGATTAAATGACTGATAAACTGACGATAGACATTAAAAAAAACTTTTCATTCATACATTTTATCATTTTCCTTGGTTTAATGATTTGTGTTCATCTTAAGAAATGTTAATTTTAAATTTTCTTTTTTTTTTATAGTTTCAGGAAAATTTTGTCTTGTTTATAAGAAATTATTGATATAATGTGACCTGTATATGTAAGTATTTTATTTGTTTCTTATTGTTATATTAGTATTGTAATAGTTAGTTAAGGTTTGTGATGAACCTATCGTTCATCGGGGGGGGGGAGATTGTTGAAACATTTTCGCTTTCCCTTCCGATGGAATGAAAATTTGTTTACTGTTTATCTTGTCTGTCGCCGATGAGATCACATGACCGGCGCACAGGAATGATGGGAAATTTTCCCTTTTCAGTTGGACTTGTGTTTGCTGCAAGAAAAACGTTCATCGTACATGTACAATGCATAATCTGGAAAATATAAGCATTAATAAATCATTCATTAAAACATGTGGCAACGACTAGATAATTCTTCAGATGATATACATAACTTTTGTGCATTTTAAGTTATAAAATGAATGACATGTAAGGCTGTTAATTGAACCTAGCGTCAGAATATCGTTATGGTAAACAGATATAGTGAATTTTAAAGAGTGCATTTATTATGTTGTGGTTAATGCGATATCTGCGAAGTAGATTTAATTCCGTCCAATAAGTTTAATTGAAATGCAGGAATAAATGCGTATAATTTAATATTCCGTACAAGGAAGTCATGCAATGTACACATCAAATTTTTTAAAATTACTTTAGTAAAGTTTAGAAAGCCACCTTTACTTAAAATCCTGAAAAACAACTTTAACCTCTGAAAATATTGAATGAGAATAATGATAATAAGAGTAATAAGAGTGATAAGAGTGATAATAAGAGTGATAAATATAATTAATAGATGAGAATAATGTCGAGAATCTTAAATAAAAATAACAGTTGGAAGAAAATTTCATACACATCTTGAGCAATTTGTATTACATTTCATCTTTTTTCTCATGATTTTATTCACATTTCATGATATTTGGCTTCGAATCAATTATGTTTCAAAAGATTTCTACAAACAAAACAGCTCCATTTTACAAAAAGTATTCATGAAAACTTGCATATCTTCATTAGTACCAAGGTAATTAAAATTTTGCAAAAATCCTTAACTTACAGTTCCATTTGTTCTTGTAATGGAAAATACAATAAGACATATTTTTCATGTAAATTATGCGTTCTCTTCGCAAAAGGAGCCGATGAATAACCTTAATTCAGAAAATCGATTATAGTATTTATTTTAATTTCTTTGTGTTGCTTGTTATCCAAAGGTACATGAACCAACTACATCCAAAAATTAGGTTATCAGTTTTTAACTAGTATTTATTACATTTTTAAGCCTTAAAGTTATTGAAATGTTCTACTGATTTCCATTTGAAATGAAGTTCTATTAAATTGACCTTAAAATTTAAAGAAAGGAAACTCTTATGTAGTTCTTTCAGTGATACCAGCTTTTGTCAGCTTACTTCTAGATGGTGGTGTTCTTTTGTAAATTTTATACATAATCTTCAGTTTATAAGGAATTTGTTGTGCTATCTTTCAGACTGATGTACCTCGGAAATGAATTAGTGTCTTTCTTGATTCGTTATCAAGAAAACGTGCATGTCTGCATTAGAATTAACAGGTTTCAAAATTTGTATGAATTCATGGCTTTTTCTTTAAAAGTAACCTTGGCCTGTTATTAGAAAGACGTAGAAGAATAAAATATAATAAAAAGACGTACAATGCAATAACAAGAGTACATACTATATAACAACAGCAATATCACATACTAAATAACAACAGTATACAGCAGCAAGTATAATAACAAGTAGTAACATAGTAGAATAACAAGAGTATGTAGTGCAAGAATAATGAAAGAAAAGGTACACGGTTTACACTACAAATGCAACAAGAAGAAGGCTTCGATACTGAAATTGTAGCTATTGTCTTTATACGAGCCTATAGTTCTGTTTTCAAAGTTCAAAAATTGCATTGCTGAAAAAACAACACGAAAATTCTTTTTTCTCCGCAATATTAATATTTCTATCTAAAATTTCATGTATATACTAACCTCTATTGGAGTAATAGCGAAGTCAATATCCACTTCCTTTTCCCGTATCTCCTCCAGAACAGAAATTAATTCTTTGATCTCTTCCGTACTATTAAACGGTTGATTCAACCTCTGCATGAATCCTTTGATTTCTTTGTCACATCTCTCCATCTCATCTTTGTATTTATTACGACAAGCTGCTCCAAAAGCTTCGCACCATTTCCATGTTTCAATTTTCAAAAGCTTTTGCACTGGGCCTTAGGGATACAAAAATAATTAACTGTGTTCATTTCATGTAATTAATAGTTTCTTCAGAACATTGCACTTAAACATATTAAATTTTTGATTCTAAAAGCCTAAAAATATGTTATGTAGTCTAGAATCTTCAATTTCAATTTTGAATTAAATAATTATTTAGGGCAAAAAGGAAACATTTCATTTTGCAAAGCCTCGCTTCTCGGAACTTCAACAATCCAGTGTCTTAATCAAACACAAACTCAGGTGGATGATTGAAACAAAGTTTTTGTTAACACGTTGCCCAAAACTATGAGCAATAACAGAAAAACAAATTCCCGAAGCTTTCGAGAAATTCAGGAAAAACACTTAACTAATTTAAATACCAAAGTTACGCACTCTTAAATAATAATCTTCTTTTTTTATCCCAGCCTTCAGTTTTTAAACGAAGCAATAATGGCTAGCGAAGCTACAGCAGATTTAGAAATTCAGTTGCAAAAAGAAGTTATAAGAAGGATTGGTCAATGATGACTACTAAAGACTATCTTTTCAAACTCAAGAACTATGTCGTTAAATATATTAAATAATATGCATCCTGGGAGAAGTTGAGGAAAGTAGAAATTAAAGTAAAGTAAAATTATAATATAACTGGGTTAATTAAAGTAAAATTTTACAAACTGGATACTGAGAATCAATTATTTCCGGTTTTTTAATTGCATACTTTCATAGTTTCATTCTTGAGAAAGACGCAGTGTGCCTACTAAGCTTTAGCACTAGTGTCTTAACAAATTTCAGCAAACCTGCCAAATGATACTAGATAGCGCTAATTACTGTGACATCTGAATTTTCTTTTCTTAAAATAGCATCGGTTTACGGACAGAATTTTCTATTCAGTTTGGTGTTTGCTTTGATCCTGTGAACATTTACTGTTGCGAATTCAACAGCTGAGCGAAGCAAAAATGTTTTACTCCGGTCCGAGAAGAGTAGCAACATATATATTTAAAAAAATATTAATTTTTTTAATTTAAAAAAGATATTTAAAATTTAATATAAAATTAATTTTATGTAAGCGTATGGGAAATCAAGTTTTAACACGATCCAGTGTTTATCGTTAATAAGGGTGGTTACATGTTGGAGACGAAGATATTGAGAATAAACTCAGGAATGGTCGCTCTAATCGATCTCGAATAAATAAGAGCATCGAAAAATTTCGACAATTATTGCTGGAAAACTGTCACTTATCTCTTTGAATGATAACTAATGATTTTAATATAGGTAAAAACACTGCCCACGAAACTGTCAGGAAAAGTCTTGGGGGAGGGAGAGAAAAGGAAGAGAGAAAACTCTCTCTTCGCCACGCAAAATTTGCTTCAGAGCAAAAGAGAATTCAATTTTTGCAGTCAGATTGAATCCAAAGGACAAATATTAATCCTAATTATTACAAATAGTAACCGATGATAAGATTTGATGCTTTGTTTATTATGTTTTGTATTATTGTTTTGATGCTTTGTTACGAAATTCTTTTGCTTTTGTGGAGGTTCATCACGGTTATAAAAGGTTTTGCTTTAAAAATCCCAAATAAAGATTACATTCGTGACCTTTGATTGGAAAGTGATAATTCTCAAGAATTTGTTTCCGTGAGACAGACTATGTACTCCCTATTCCAAAAGATGAGTTATAAGAAAGAATCAAGCAACTGCATGAAAATATGAATTATTGTGTAGACTTAAATTAAAAAGTTAAGAAACAGAAATGTCATTTTATTCAGCTGTCGATTTGTCGATTTGTAAGTCGAGCTTTGAGCACACACGATCTCAGAATATAGTATATAAATGCAAAAAATTGCGGATTTCCATTGTTCAGGAAATGATTTTCATGCACACTGTTCATCGAATTTTGGAGCGATATAGTTATTCTTAAGCATGCCAGAAAGCAACTCAAAATCACCTGCCATTTCATTCAATGTATTTCACCTGATTCAGAATCGTCGTTCTTCACCAGTAATGCAAGCTTTAAAAATTACGTGGGTTGCAGATCTTTAATGGATGCTTTTCAGATGTATATAAAATCATTTAATTGAAAAAAAAATATTAAAAATTAGTTTCTAAAATTTCTCTTAAAAGAGGCCAATGAGCTAAACATCTAAATGTATGTTTTTGTATGGAAAAAAAATAAGTAGCAAGCGCCAACTCATAATTTGATGTGCGTTATTCCACTTATTATTGAACAGGAAATGATTGCTATGAAAAGTAGCGGAAAATATTTAACTCTTACTTGAGCGATATTTTAAGCATGTAAGGGGCTATCGTATATCTTCTGTTTTAGGTTTCGATGTTTTCGGACTTACATTGGGGATATGTATGGCAATATGCATGTTTAATGATGTGATGCACGTTTATGTCCAACTTCACCTATCGGAATTAATTTCTGTTGTTTATTCCCCCCCCCCCCAAAAAAAAGTGATATCGAAAAGGCCTCTGTCCAAGTTATCTAAAAAATTTGGATTTCTATTGTACAAAAAACAGGGATCCTCTTAAAATCTTGTAAAATTAATGACACTATAACTAATGAATCCAAATATGTGCTATTTTCTAGTACTTAGTTGAATAATACACGAATTCTTATTTAAGGATTTATTGAGGTATAAGTGCACCAACATTGCTTACGTGAAAAACATAAATACCCCAGTTGTTTACCTCGAAATGCACTTTTAGCTTAATTATTCGAGGTGCCCTGCCACATTCCAACGGGACCCTAGACTGGGTCTTGGCATTAGCAGAGCAGCAAATGGGCATCGAACTTCGCTCTTGCCACTGTCTCAAATATTGGCGTTAATAACTTCAAAAGAGCATACTTGGAAAGCAGTCGCTTTTGATTATCAAATATATAAATAAATTTGGACCGCATAGGAGATAAGAACAGTAGACAAATAGACATAAATAACATTAAGAAAAGCTTACAGGCGACTTAATTTAAGTATTTTTCTCTGTTTCGCCATTATTTATGTTCATCAAAAGACTAGTGAGCAAAAGCTTTTCCTTGAAATGATATCAAATTCTCCACATGCCACAGAAGGAATTTATTCATTATTCATAATATTTAACTGAAAGATATAAAGAAATTACGTCTGGAAATATGTTGCATGCTTTAGCCGCCCGGATGGTTTAGTGGTTAGGGAAGCATATTGCGATGCTGAAGTACCCGGGCTCGAATCCCAAAGGAGGCATGGATGTAAATTGTCTGTCGCCTTACAGGGGGGAACGGTGGCCGCATATTAGGAACCTCCATAATAAAATGACCGCCACTTCTGGCCTAGTAGTGGCGAAAAACCTAAAAAATGGCTAGTGCACGCCATGGAAAAAAAAAGGTTTCTCATGCTTAATTAGTAATTTAAATTTGATGCTAAAGCAATATTTGTATCAGTTTAACTCGTTTTTTTAAAACCGCACCCAATCACTAAGCATTTTATTATTATTCATTCATTATGATTCATCTATTTTCTCTAAAGAACATTAAAAAGTTATTTACTTAGAAACAGTCTGATACATCCAACAGTAGTTTCATTTACTTCCCTCTCAACATTCTCTTTAACTTGAAGATAGTACTTTATCTTGTCCTCGAATTCTACGAGCTCTCTGCTTGTATTCATGAAATTTTTAATCTCCTCATCTCGTATCTTCTTCCACAGGTGATCGTACTTCAAGAAGACTTCCAAATAATTGTCCACTTCCTACATATTAACAATATTTTATTAGTTATTAATCAAACTGGAAAATAATAAACAAAGAAGGCTTTTTTTGTTTCGTACGAAATTAATAATCTTATGTTATTTTAAACATGCATTTAGACTTTTTTCGCCATCGAATATTAATTTGGCATAACTTATTCACAGATTATTCACAGACATTTCACAGACTGGCAATAAAATCATTAAACAAATTAGTTAATTAACGACCATAAATTAAAAGAATTAGATGTTGAAGTAACATACTATAAGCTCTTATAACATTTTTCAATTTGTGCATTATTTTCACAGCATCTGAACTTGTAAGAACCTTTTTAGAAACGTATTTAAGTACATATTCGCTTTGGTTAACTTCGAGGAAGATGGTAGTTTATCAGCATCATTAAGGGGATGAAACATTCATGAATAAATGCCACTTTTGCTGAGAGGTAGATTAGATCTGATGGCCTTTCACTATGACCTATAGAATCGCTAGATAAAATGCCTCTAGAATCGGTCTCGGAATTAACGGAAAAGATAAAGCGCAAGGGGTATATGTTCCTGATGCCAAAGTCTTGGAAATCTAATGATGATTCTTTCTATGCAGTGGGCGTTTAGTGCTATGAGTAGAAACTTGAGTTATTGGTCGAAAAATAGAGGTAGACTTTCCCCTGAATCATTTTTTCCATGCCACAGATAATTCCCATGTATTTGTTTCGACTAACCACTCCAACTTCCGCACGCAGAACTGTTATTCTCCTGCGAATATAATAATAGTTCAACAGCAACAAAAGACTAACCTTGACCTAAGCTTAGCATCAAACTGAACGTTTCTTAGATGTCTTCCAGGCCATAAAATGCGTCCGTGAGAAAACCTTCTAATCACTGGGTGAGAGGGTGATTTCACTTGTAAATTTCTATTATAATACAATGTTTTTCTTTAACTATATCTTTCCATTAAATTTATGCTACGTGAAAAGATTTTTAGATTGTATATTTATGGTAATTGGGATCAATTTACACTTAATAAACAAATAAAGAAATTCAACCTAAAAATTGGCACACAGAAGCATAAAATAATTTATTGCTGACTACTTTCAGTGAAGTCGCTATGAACGGTATAGTGGTTAACTCAGGCTAACCGCTAGACCAAACTTCAGGAAGTGGATTCGGTTCCAACGTAAGGCTTCGTTGTTTGGGTGTATCTTTTTTCCTGTATGTAATATGCATCTTGGATAACGTTCTCAGTGATGAGATGGCTATATTAGCAAAAGGTTTCTGCTATTTCTGACAAATGATTGATAAGTACTTGCACGGTTACGTGGAAAAAGAAAACAGTTTCATTGGAACTTAATCTAATTTTATCAAAGTGTTGCTAACATTCATGCAGCAGAAATTTTAGTTCTGTGAACAGAAATTGGAATTCTTCGTCGAAAAAACAGAGGTGAACTTCGGAATGAGTTTTTCCCATGCAAACTGACAATTCCCATATATTTTTCCGACTAACCACTCCAACTTCCACACATAGAGCTGATATTCCTACGCATACATTAATAGTATAACAGTAACGAAACTGATCTGAGTTCCAGCAAAATTGCAGTCAACAATAACTTTTATATTTGTCTGTTTAACTGTGTGCTGAAGCTCACTTATTTACAATTCATATTGCATATAGCTAGTTTCCTCTTAATATTCGTGTTCGTAAACTTACCAACTTTGTGTTTTTCAAGCACGTTTGAACAGAACCATAAAGCTGAAGAACTTCTTTATCTTCAGAGACTTGCCTGTACAAAGTGGGCGCAGAGGTTGAAGAATCAGATGTAAATCTAGAAAGATCTCGACGAATAGAATCCTTTCTGGAAGGTTTCTTTGCATCGCTTATATACTCCTAGTAAGAGAAATTTACAAATACAGTAAAACACAATCTAGAAGATTTTAGATGAAAAATGTGGGTCAGAAAATCATATCTGACATTTTTCCGGTGTCAGAGTTATTATCTTTCGTTGTAGAATTAGATTTTCTAGAGATGTTTCACGTTCAGAAAAGTCTTTCAGTTCTAGTTAACGATCCCAATTCTAATCTGTTTTTGCTGTCAGTTTTTAAGGAAATTATTTCGTACTTGCTTTAATTTTTATGAGGTTTGAGAGTATTTAAGTCGAAGATTTTGGATTGTAAGGCAGAGCGTATTTCTGCTTTTCGAAGCTATGTTATTAGGTTCGTTAGTTCTGATGAGATTGTAATTTTTCGGTTTTGCGTTATTACTGCCGATATTTAAATTGTTACGCCTGTGAGAAGGTGAGCCAACTTCGTGTTAAATCCAATGTGTTATCATTGACTACTAGGCTTAGTTTTAAATTTGAATTTGCTGTTACTTATAAGTTTCATTGCTACAAGTGACAGTTGTTTTGTTGAACATGAATCGTGACGTTATGCTAAAGTTCTGATTAAATAAAAAGCTCTTTATAAACATTTTCAAGGCTCTGTAGTTCTTTCAGATGAAGCGATAACTTTCTCCAAGTCTTTTAGGAGTTTGATGCCAGATTATGTTACCAAACTATGAGAAAACTTAAACTCTATAATGATATGTATGTTATCACGGCAATTATGAAATTTACATACTTCATGTTGCTTCTTGTAAAATAATAAAATCTCAAAAGCTTGTAAAATATTAAAAACAAATTTTCTTGCATGTTCTTCAGCTAACATCTTCAACGAAACCGGATTCAAATGAACAGTAATTATCATATCAAGTTAATTTTTTTTCATTTAAATACATCAAAACATTACTAAATATTACTTTTTGCTGAAAGCATGATTATACCATTTGACACTTTAGGATGTGATTTACCATTTGACCTCTGCGATGTGTACGCGAAAGTGACTGCGGGAGAATCAATCTTTTTGATGAGGACTTTTTTAAAGTAACATTTAGAAACATTTCTTACATAAATTTGTGCCTTTTTAAATTCAAACTTTGAATTTTTACCTTGTAATGCCACTGGCTGACACTTTTGGAAGTGGATATGATTTCAGTAGCTGCTTCGTTTATAACTTCCTGTATCTCTTCAACCGATGGTGAAAGTATAAGAATGCTATCTCTGAGATGGACCTCGGACTTGAACCAAGGGTGCTTCAGTAACTCATTTTCTGCATTCATTTTTTCTGCAATAAAAAATTCATTTTTGAATTTTAATTTTACTTTATCTTGATTTTACTTTATTTTAATATCTGTAGTCATTTACTTACCACTGTAAGACATGTTATGCAAAAGAGTCTCAAGAGAATCACAAACAGAGATAATGATGCTTTCTAAAAATCTCTTATTACAGAGTTGTTGTAGACCCACAGATGCATCCATTATCTTTTTCTTCTGCTGTTTAGCTGCAAGTAAAATAACGTAGTCCTTAAGAGAAACGCGCCAATGTAAAACTTAAAATAAGGCAAAACAACAATCTTAAGCTGGCATAGATTTTAAATAAAATTTTGTCGCTTTCATTTTGCAATCAGGTACAGATTTTCCTAAAGCAGCCCCCCTTAAAAAAAATCAGATTTTTTTTTCTTCTTTTTTACTTTTTACTTTTGAAAATGAGAGAAATGAAATAATATGTTCATTGCCTTCAATATCGATATAATTTTATTTAAAATATATACCAAAATAAAATTTCTTCTTTTACTAAGTTTGCGTTTCACGTAAAATTCTTTAAAAATATAGTATTTTTGGGCATCAAGCATACTTTCAAATTAATACAGGGTGTTTATAAAGTCCCGGACCCATTTTGATGTTTAATAACTCATAAAATAATAAAGATAGATTAAAATTAATAACATAAATGGTTAGATAGACTCAAAAAGTTTCATGACCCTTGTCAATGAACTTCCACGTGTGCCCCCTTCGTCGCACGGAGAACATCAAGTCGATATTCAATTTCACGCCAGGTACCGGCAAGCACGTCGGCATCCACAGAGGCTATTGCGGTTGTAATTCTGGATTTTAGGTCATCAATGTACAACACTCTCCTCCTGTAAACGTTGTCCTTTACAAATCCCCAAAGGAAAAAGTCCAGCGGCGTTATATCAGGTGATCTGGGAGGCCAAGGAATTGGACATCCTCGCCAATCCATCTTCCTGTAAAATTGGTGAATGACCATTTTACAGGAACGAAAAAACAAGAACTACGAAAACAAGAACTACGAACGATGGTACCCCAATGAGGTGGTGCACCATCTTGTTGCAAAACGACATGTGGCTGAAGCTCTTCTTTAGTTGTGCAATTTCTCTGTGTTTGCATTATGGATTTCGTTTCTATGAACCACCATAAAATCTGTGCTTTCTCTTGTGGTGTATGCATTCTCCTTAATATCCGGTCGAATAAAACATCACATACAAAAGTACTAGAACAAACACATCAAAAGTAAACATAACATTGCAATAGTTGCCAAAAACGAAAGAGAGAAAAATGCAATTAATAAGCAGACGATATTTAGACCGGAAAATGAAATTATTTGAAATTAACCACACGCGCAGACGATATTTACAAAAGTAAAGATATTCAAACCTGAAAAAGAAAATATATAGGTTATTCCATCAATAAATGCCATAAGTTTGTTTATATCTTCATTATTTTATGAGTTATTAAACATCAAAATGGGTCTGGAACTTTAAACACCCTGTATTTTTAAAACAATGAGATATGATCAATACACGATTACCAGAAGTAAGGCACAATACAATAGTCAAAGTACCATAAATAGAAAGATTATTAGCACTTTACCTTCATTTTCAAACAATTTAATCTGGAAGATAAGTTCAAGTTGGTTACATAAATTAAATCAATTTTCCAAAGTTGTATCTCTCTCTGTTGAGTTCTCTTTCTATTTCTTCTTAACCCTGTTTACGTTTCTTCCTTACTTCACGGTGCACACTGTTTGTTTTTATTTGCTACTTCACTGTTTATTTTTGTTTGTAGTATTTCTACAGGAGTAAAATCTAATATTGTACACATAATTTATTTTTAATATTGAGCAATTAATTTTCAACAGATAACGTGACAGTATTGATATATTACGAATTATGTACTGTTGTGAATAAAAGCAACTCCCAAAGGATACGGTATCATCTGCTATTCTTGTTATTAACACGCACAATTTTCTTTCTTTTTCTGTATTTTCCGTTGACAGTTTTGTTTTACGCTGTTGGTTTGAGCAAATTTTCCCATCATTTTGTAATAAACAAATTTAACGTCTTCATGGCAAATTGCAGTTAATCCATCCTTTGAAACTGGGTATTTCTAAATTTTATAATTGTTATAATTTTATGATTTTAGTAAAATATTTCGAAGATGATGTCAAACTAAAGATTTAAATGCATGCAATCATAAATACTTTGCAAAACAAATGCGATATAACCTACCTAAGATAACACGTTAATAATAATAATAATAATTAATAGAAATAATAATAATAATA
>KK113247.1:191140-211951 GCA_000611955.2 Stegodyphus mimosarum
AATAATAAATAATAATAATTAATAATAATAATGGTGATTAATAATAATAATTAATAATAATTAATAATAATAATAATAATAATAATAATGAAGATGATGATAAAATTTTAATTACATCAAGAACATACTCATTTTATGATTTTATCAGAAGTTAAAGATGACAAAGAGAGAAAACGGTAAAAATTTATATATCATTGTTGCAACCGAAGAAATAGAAGTACAACAGACTTTCGGTTAATCGGAGAAGATGTCCATAGTTAACTCAAAATCATGATAAATTCGACAACAGTGAAAGATAAGAGAGGGGGGGAAAGAAATAACTTATTTTGAAATTAACAGGAGTATCGTATTAACAATTTACCTATAAAGTTTATTTGAAGAAAAGTTTATTTAATATGTAAATTAAATCAGCTTTCTAAACAAGAATTTACTTTTCAAAGCAGAAAAAACAATGTCTTTGCTCATATTACTCTTGCATTTCGATAGGAGTTAAGTGAAAACAGAAGGAAGCCGTCCAACCGGTATATTGGTTAACGACGTTGACTACAGTGCCGCAGGGCCCGGGTTTGAATCCCGGAGAAGGTATGAATGCTTGTAAATGTATAGTGTCGCTGCGGAATGGTGGTAATCTAACTATGCAGCGAAGCCGAAAGTCCTCTCGTGTGTTTTGGTGGAAGGCGAGAGTGGTGGGACACCTTCGGATCCGTTTCCCCAGGGTGCTCTCCATCAAAATTGGGGGCTAAACTGACCTAAATCTCACTGTCACCTGTACGGTGCTCAAGGGAGTTGCCAACGACGGGCGTATCTTGCGCTCCTTGCCACGATGAATTTCGCGGGCTTTGGCCGGTGTTACTGTCAGACAACTGAACATAAGTAACTACAGCATCAAACAAAAGGTTACTACTTAATCTATATTCACTTATTAGTAATTTAATTTTAAGAGAGAATTTAACGATGTTTATAGCTATATTGCAGATTACGTTCAATTAAATTATTCGCGTTTGTGGATGGATACAGTACCGAAATACTATCTTCTTTATTCTGGCGGTTTGTGGCTGTAATCTTTCAACGTTCCGCAATAACCAAACTTAACGATTTTTTTCTTCTTTTTTTCCAAGATAAGGGTCGTTTAGTCCGTAATCCGGTTTGTCTGTCCTCAGTTAATCGGTAACTGACAACAGAAGAAAATTTCTTAACATCATAAATATCTTTCGAATACAATGTTACGAACAATAGTTAAGAAAGGAGTTATAGTTAGGACATGTAATTCTTACAGTTTTGGAATAGTTTAGTTTATAGAGTTTTTTAGAACTTTAGTTTATAGAACTTTAGTGTCTTATAGCTTAGGAAATGTAATTCACCCTAAAATTTTCTACAAACTACAACCGATGCTTACTTTTTTCTTCATTTAAAGTGAAAGTACTTTCTCTTACAAACACTTCTATGACTTCTTGTACAGCATCTTCGATTGCATGGCTCCTTTTATCTAAGAAATTTGCTCCCTCTTTTGTGGTAGCCTGCGAAGATAAAACAAGTTTTGAATTGATAAATGATATTTAATAAAATAATGACTGTTTGCAGTTTTATTTTGGCTATAAGAGTTACAGAGAATTTTAGTATTTAAAAATAGCTGCATAAGTCGAGCTTATCTATCACAACTGGTACCTCTGCTCGCTAAACAATACCTTTTATACGAATTTTAATAACTCGATCAGTATTCGTGTGTAACATAGATACGAGACAGTTGCCCTTAAAATACTGTTACGAATTTCGTACATATGTAGATAATTTTAGTGACATTATATGTAAAATTGCAGCATCTCTTGTGTAATGTAACATAAAAAGGCCTCGGAATACAAAGGAACACCAAAAAAAAAATAGCATTACAAGTGTAAGTCCATTTTACAGCAAGGTAAATGGCTAACGCCAAGCTGCCAATGGTATTGATTACAAATTTTTGTCACCAAACTTGACAGAACATCGCCAAAAGTCAACACGCTTGGAAAACATTTGGCCACATTTTAGTCAGATCCATTTAACTGTAGCTAGTATTTAGTGTAACTGTAGCTGGTCCAGTCTCCATGTAATTGGAGCTGTATCCGCCCGTATGTAATTGGAACTGTGTACGTCTTCCAGCAATCTTGAGAAATCGAAGGTACTGGAAATTTCTCAGTGGACGGGTAAAAAACTCTATAAGACGGGAGAGAGAATCAGTCTTCAGTTTAAGATGATTTTTTCGCATCATTGGACGTAGAACTGGGACTTAATTAGTTTTATGATGAAAACAATTTAAACTAACTTAAGAAAACTGATTTTGTAGTTGTTGAAATCAACACTAGAAAGAGTAGAAGATAACACAAGAAGCCTAAGAAGTCAGCCTTATTAGCCACCACGGGTGGTAAGGTCTCGAGAGCTTCTACGCTGCAGCCAAATGAAGAAGGATGGATTACAGCCTCGAAAACTGTCAAGGCATGGCTTGTTGTTATCGTTTCCACTAAGCCTACAACCTTCCCAAAGGATGTTCATACAGTTTCAACGAAGAACAAGTTCAAAGTTTTGGATGCAAATCCTTCTTCTGAGCAAATTATTGGCTGAAATGACGAAACTTCAGATAAGAAAGAGAATCATACTGACATTATCCTCAACTCTGTGACTGAACATAAGAAGAAAAAGTGTGCCTCCGATCATTTGCCCCAGAGAGGAGGTTACATGAAGAGAAACCAGACACTTGTTCTCCAAACACAGTGTTAATGGTTACACCAGGGCTTTGAGTAAGGACAAGGACACCATTACCTTTAATTCTGCTATCAGTAGTAAACGTGTTCTCCCAGTTTTCTTAAAAAACGATTCAGTTCACTACTTTCATACTGATAAGAGCTCCTCCAATTAAGTTTGTCATCCGCAGATTACCTGATGACACTAACATTAAAGACGTTAAAAAAAGAACTTTAATCTTTCCTTGAAAAGGTGAAAAAGCTTGAGCGTCACAAGAAGACGTTAAAAACAGAATTTGTAATGGATATTTCTCTATCAAAGTCACGCAGTGTATCAAGAAAGCCCAAGGATCTTAAATGAAACGTCATTCAAATCTTTGACGAGAAACGATGCCAAAGAAACATTTACAAAAAGAGAGCTTTTTTTAACTGTAGGTTAAGATCCGAAGATTAAATTTAACCGAAATACTATGCTGCACTTGCGTTGTCCAGAGCTTTTGGCATGGACAGCAATTTTGTAACAATATCCGAGGTACCTTAATTGTAGTAAAAATCATTTGACCTATGCTTGTGATTTGCCGAAAAACGAGAAACCGGCCCGCATTAAAAGCAATCAAAATCATGTAACTTCCTTTAAGGGTTGTGAGTTTTAACTGAAAAATCGCAAAAAAACGTTGACGAAAAGCCAACTCCTAAGTTGCCTAAGAAACCAGCTACATATATTTCTTTGCGTAGTAAGAAATCTTCTGACGTGGAATCCCCAAAGGAAATAACCACTGAAGCTGTTTCGATGCCGGATAGATAAATTTACGAAATGTTTCAGCAGTTTATTGAAATTTGTGAAATATTTTAAGAAAACGAAGTTTGGTTTAGTTAATTTGATTATCGCCAAACACTCGAGGGCTATCTGCCTCAGGATGCTTTCGTGGAGAACTTTCTACGGGAAACTGCGTATGCAAGTTACACATAGTGAAAACCACGAAAACGCCCATTTAGCAGCCCGTTCGCTCGTTGAATAGGTAGATAGTTATCAGATGAATTCAGAATATTGAGAGATCTCCGTGCGATATTCACTTTTAGATGCTATTTGGCATTGCTTGTGTGCAACGCTCTTAGCAATTTAAAGTGGTAACTACTGATTGCGCTCTGTCATACTGAGAAGAGCTGTGCGAGAACTTTTGTGTTAAAAGCTTCAGAACTGAAAAGCTTCTTATTTTTTTAAATAAATTTCATCAAGCCACCGTCGGTTCTATGTGCATTCAATCCGTTACGAGTATGTACGCGCATAACAGTGCGAACCCTCCAACAAGACCTCTCTTTTTTTTAAGTATATAGCTTTCCCATGCTTAATCTAAATATCCAATCTGCTATAATAGACCGAAATTCAAATCTGGGCAAGCGAACTGGCTGCATGGACGTTTCCTTTGTTTTTACGGTATGTAGATATAAAGTGTATAGAGCGTGTATGTATATAGAGTGAAAGCGAAATAGTTTTTCGTCAAAACATCTGTCTGCTTAGGCAGTCTGCTGGCATGCTTTCCATAACTTGCTCAAAAACAGCAAAAACTATAGTATTGTAAATTGCTCTTTGTGTGTTTGTGCGTTTATTTATCGTGTGTTTGTTTAGTCTTAAATATATAGCCATTTATTTTGCCTCCGTACTTTTTTATCCACATTTTGCATGATTTTTAATTCCTATTCAATTGACATGGAATTTTAACGATAATTCAGGTAGAATAGAGATATGGGCAAAAAGCAATTGACGATTTCTTGCCAACTTGGAGATATTCTGCCCTAGGAATTTCAACAACAATCGAGATATCACTGTCGAAAATGGCCTCAACACAAACAAAAAGAATACGCACTTCTGTTTATTAACATTGGCAACAGTAGTTTAATTCAAAAAAAGAAAATTTTTCTATAGTTTTTTAACAATCACAGCTGTTCAGTACTAACGGAATTAAATTAAAATGTTTTTTATTTAAAAAAAAAGGTGGGTTATACATAATTAATATCTATTTTTAAACATTTTATTTATAAAATAACATTAGCACTTATAATCTTTTAAATGGTGACTTTATCAAAAGTATTAGTATCAAAAGTGTTAGTATTATCAAAAGTATTAGTATGGTGACTTTATCAAAAGTCACCATACTAATTATTATATGGTTATATATTTCCAAATATAGCGTTACGCTTTATTTTACGTAAAACATATACTGATGTTCAGAATACCGTTTTCGAGCCAAACGTTTTAAAATGATTTTATATACTAGTATGTTAACTCTAGTGATATTACCTTTATGGCATTCACGAATGCAGTCTTCGAAACAGGAATTTCTGGTGGTGAGGGACAGAGACAAACATCTGCTGCTTGGGACATAGTTTCATCTACCCTATGTTTCAATATCTTGCATAACCTACGACAAAGGAAAGAAAAGTGTTTCACATTTTACAGACAGAAAATTATTTAAGAAGAGTATGCCTGACGTTAGCAACATCTTTAGTCTAGTTTCCTCCCTTTCGTGATACGTCACATTATGTTAAGTTACATTAGTATCACAACATCAACCATCAGCACGACTTGCCAGTTGATTCGAATGTTCAGAAGTGCCAGTTTTAAAAGCTGTTTCGATTAGCAGAGCAAAACGTATCAATATTTTATATTGTAAGAGTCTTTTACACATCAGCGTAGAAGAATATGCATGACTGTCTTAAAATGATATCTTTTTTATTGATTATATTCATTCCTTTATTTTTAATAACAAATAGTTGTAAAATAAGTTTAATTATATTTAACTGGTAAATTTACATATTTTTACTTTAATGCTGCATTATGTACAATGCGCAAAAAAAGGGGGGACAGGTCTATATCTCCTGTTCTACAGGGCCGATTGACGAAATTCAAAGTGCATTTTTCATGTCTCGAATGCACGACTTAGGATATGTATTAGATTTATATATAGCAGTGTCCTAACATAGGTATTTTGACACAAAATCGGACTTTATTTGAAATAACATAACCATTTTCCCCATATTTGGATTCTACGACTCAAATTTTGCCTAGATATTGCATTTTTTAATTTTTGGGCAGAAAGTTATGAAATAATTTAAAAATTTATCTTGGCGGATTTTTTTCACTTGGCGCCAAGAATAATTCACTTGGCGAACTTCTTAATTTATAGAAACCTAGGTTCCTTTCCTTTCTTTTATTGTGGACGAGCTGAAAAAAATCAACGTTCATACTTTCAAATAATTTTAACAGAGTGCGTAAACCACATTTTCGTTATTGTCGCTTATACTAAATACGCCAAATTTCAAAACGTGCCAAAATATAAATTCACTTATCTTAGGAAATCTTGAATAAAAACTCTAATTTTTTGCAGGTGTGTTTAGGAATATATTTACTTTAAGATGATGGCGAAAATGCTATAAGTTATAATTCAAAATGTTTTTCGAAAAATTTGTAAAAATTATTTAAAAATACAAATTTAAAAAATAAATCATGAAAAAGGGCGAATTTCATTTGGAATGAACCTAAAGTTTTAATATGAAAGGAAGAATCAAATAAGTTTAATAAAAAAAGAGATATTAGTAAATACATACCAAATTCAATTAACATTGAGTAGTTAAAATTTTGAGAGCTAATTTTTTAAAAGCTACTCGTGCGATTTTTACAAAATTTGGCAGTTTGGCATAATTTGAGTCGTCAAATCGAAATATGGAAAAAAATTGGCATATCATTTCAGAAAAAGTCCAATTTTGTGTCGAAATACCTATATTAGAACAACGCTATATATAAATGTAATACATATACTAAGTCACGCTTTCGAGACATGAAAAACGCAAGTTGAATTTTGTCAATAGGCCCAGTGGAGATATAGAGCTGTGGCAGAAGCTCAGAAATTCATAATAAGATAATTGTATTTTTAAAAGTTTTCATCTGCAGAAATATATGTTCTCCCTTGCTAAGTTTTAAAGGATATACCTGTCAAATAGTGACTCCACATGAACTATAGCATTTCCGTATGTTTCCAAAAATGTATCGAGACTCAAGCTTGACCAGGTTAGTGTTATTATTCCTGGTTTTAAGATATCATCGAGGACTTCAAGATGGATTTCCAGCAAGGGCATTAACTCCTCTCTGGACAAATTTTTCAAATCTTTGTGTCTTCTCAGTAGTTTCTGCAAAATTAAACAGAAGAAACACTGTCAGATTAACATTAAAGGGAAGCTTAGTTACATATTTAACATGGTCACTAATTTATAAATTCATTCTTGACCTCTTTCTGGAAGGCATGAGGCTATTAGTGCTTGAAATAATATAGGATAAAAACTGCAACAAAAGGAAATTTGGTCAAAATAAGCAAATAAATTTTATATAAACGTAACATCAGCACCAGTATGTGCAATGAAATTTAACGGAATTAATTAGAATTAATCCTAATAATTCTTCTCGTTATGAGTAAAAAAGTTATTTGGGACTATAAATTTGCTATTTGAAGTATACATTTATCAGGAGTCATAGGTAAATATGCAGTTTGAATCAAATAACCTGGATCTGAAACATAATTTTCTGATTAGTAACAAATATTAAAAAATCTGATGTGGACACCACATGACTTCCTTGTATGGACGGCTTATTAAATTATACACATTTTTGCAGCATTTCATTTAAATTTATTTCCTCGAGTTTCATTAGAAATATATTTCTCATTCAATTAATTCGTTCTCATTTCCGGGGAAGGCAAATATGCATAAAACATCAAAATATCTTCATTAAAAATTGAAAATTATTATAGAAAATCATAAAACACCAAATACCGTTAAAACACTTAAAGAAATTTAAAATTAAAATTAGACTTTCTACGCAAAAACAAACAATTCGCCGAGCAGGCAAGAAAGTGGATTTTTTTGTGCACAGAACTCAATGTTTACTTTTGGTCCCACTCAGCAAAAAGACACTGAAGGTGCAGAAACTGATTTTATTTTCTGCTAAGTTTCGAATGTAAAAAAAGGCCTGCTCCGTTAGGCTAAATCGCATTTAAGCAACTTTTAAATTGTTGATAATTCTACAACTATTGCATTCAGATTAAATAAAGGCATAAAAACTTTAATCGTAACATAAGAACAACATAATTCTATCTCATTTAAAGAAAAAAAATGCACAATTTACTAATATAAAAATAAAAAAAACTGAATTCACCGAGCCGAGTAACAGAGTGGGTATATATACTTTTGGTGCGGCCGATTGCAACCAAAAAACTGTGGGCACAACTACATATTATAGCAGTCTCATACACAAAATTTTAATGCTCTGAGACTACTCGTTTTTGAGTTATACGAGATACATACATATGTACATACAGAAATCCCGAAAAAAAATCTCTTCTAAATCCATTTTTAATCCGTTTTGGGAAAAAGAGACCTTCATTCTGTCCGTACATACAGATATCATGCAAAAACATCATTCAGATGGATTCAAGATCGGTCAAAAACGGTAGTTTCGTTGAAATATGATACCTGAAATTTTTCGCGATTACAATACTTCCTTTATTCCGTAAAAGGAACTAAAATGTTCAAATTTTAACTTAATATATTTTCGTAATGCAGGTAAACTAAGTTCATTTTGAAATTATATTTCAGAAAATATAATTTCAAATATTTCATGATATTTTTTACGAAAACGAAATTGTAAAATTTTCATATAAAGTTATTTAAATATAAAAAATCCATGAATCATTATTTACTATTAGACAAAGGGTATATTTAAACCAGTTATAAATACAGGAATACATTTATAAGCAACAATCGCTGCAAACTGCACACCGGATCATCACTTTAAAAATGAAAACGGAAAAATCGTTGCCTTTTTGCACTATAATTACTACATTCAAGAAGTGGTTTTCAGGACGTATCACTTATTGTTGTTGTTCCTGAAATGAATGTTTATGTTATTCGAAAGTGTAAACAAGTTGTGCTTCAATATATACAAAACATAAAAATGAGATTATTACGGATTATTATTCCTGCATAATTAAGTAGCAGTAGAGTAAGTGAATTAAACTAAAATAGCAGTAAAATAAGATAATTAAGCTGGAGCAACAGCCCTAGTGGGCCACGGCCTGCAGTGCCTTTTCCTGCTTTCTTGACCTTTGAGCCCGTAGTGCATCGGCATATGTCCTGGGCAAGTAGTGACTTGTCGCAGGACCCCCGGTGTTTAGTCCCCAAGCGAAGTTGGTACTCATTTTATCGACCCATTTAAGAGATGAAAGGCTGAGTCAACTTTGCCCAGCCCGAGGTTCAAGCATCGGACTTGTGGTGCAGGTGCGCTACGCGCTAGCCACTTCGCCACCGGGCGGTCAAAAAAAGCACAAAATCCATTGAACCTTCATTTTATGACGATCCCAGAATGACTGTAGTATTAACCGGTGACGCAGCAAGAACTTTTGCAAGTCGGGACGATTTGCGGCCGTTTCTGATCCGTTGTGTGACATAAAGAAGATTCAGTTTGCCCACAGAATATACCAAGGGCAGCATGTTAAATTCAGGATAAGTGCTAAAACCCAAACTGTATACTATATCACTATCACGTCAGTAAAAATTGCATTTAACCCTCAAATATTATTTGGGAACAAACTCACTTACACATATGTTTTAATTCTTTATAGCGTAAACGCAATCAAATCACTTTTCAGTCATTTAATATGATGACGTAGTAAAAAAAAAATTTCTGGTGATAAACTGAGTGAACGCGAGGACCGTATTTCTTTAGAAATGATACAATTTCCGTAAAACGCGTATAATTTATGGTTTTATTGAATGCGTGAGAAGTGGCCTCATCTTGCTGGAATCAACACTTATGTCCATCACAGGAAGTTATGTAATAATATCGTAGCACACTTCACGGTTCACTGTTGTTTTAAATACAGTATAACAAGGAAAACACCAACAAAATACTTTCAAATAAATGAAAATTCTTTACTTTTGAAGAAACGACATACCTACCTAGCAACACATACATAGTTCTCTAATGCAGACGTCACAGAACATTTAAACGACAGATGCGGTGTATACTCATTGGTAAGTACTCCTTAAGTAATAGATATTTAATGTTTATTTTATGTGTAATAAGTGCACAATTGACTTTTAAGATAGATCGACATTCTGTGACACCCATTAGCTTGTATTAGATACTTTAAATCTTTCGGCCATATTTGCAGTAATGAAAACTGCATTTTTCACCTTTCTTGTTCGTAGTAAGAAATGCTGTCAAACTCTTTCTTGTTCGTTTTTTCCTTAAGTTTTTTTGTCAACCTATTTCATTAATAAATTATGTGCAATAAAAAGAAAATAATTGCACGTCTTCCATTAGTTTGGCATGCTAAAGTGGTACCTTACTACGGCATGCGGACTTATAATCGTTTTAAATATGTCAGTCATACTTCCGTGTTGAAATTATACATGAAATGCATCGAACATTGTTTTAGTACTGTTGAAAAATATAAAATTGCGCTTTAAAAATTTTTACAATATAGTAATACATTCATTATTATTACTTCTTAGTATCACGTTTATTATTATTACTTCTATAGAGCTCCTATGTTGTTTCAATCTGCGTTGTTGATAAAGAGCCGTCTTTGCTACAGGTGGAATGTCAAGCATCATTTGGGAGAGCAAATCTGCTTCGCGAATTAGTACAAAGAGTTGCTCGTTTGTATTCAAAACTATTTCCTGTGTATCTGGGTCTTCTTCTAAAATATTTACCAGTAAGCATTGGGATATCAGTGAAGCCTAGAAAGAAGAAAAAATGTTAATGATTTTTAATATGAAAATATGAAAGTTTATTAAAAAGAAAGAAAAGTATTATCTTTATGTCGGTTTGATCAACTCATCTGTCGCAGCATGCGTTTAATTAATTTCAAACTATCTATCCATTGTATTATTAGATTATTACTTTGTACAGGGCGCAGGAAAAAAATGGGATTAGTGGGCCGATTGATGAAATTAAAATTGCGTTTTTCATGTCTCGAAAGCGCGACTTATAATATATATTAGATTTATATATAGCATTTTTCTAACATACGTATTTTGACACAAAATCGGACTCTTTTCGAAATGACATGCCATTTTTTTCCGTATTTCAATTTTATGACTAAAATTAGGCCTAAAATTTTATAAAATTTGGCGCGGAATTTAAGGAAAAATTCCAAAATTTATCTTGGCGTATTTTTCTGAGTTTGTGTCAAGAAACTGGCAAATTTCTTAATTTATAGCAGCCTAATTTTGCTTTTCTTTTTTGCATTGCAGACGAGAGGAAGAAAAGTTGTCGTTCATGATTTAAAATAATTTTAACAAAGTGCGTAAACCATATTTGAGGGTATTAACGTTAAAAAAAAAGGATTTCAAAACGCGCCAGTATGTAATTTCAGCACGCTTGAAGCGTAACCAAGAGGTCCGTGATTCAATTCCCAGCGAAGGCTTGCTCATTTTTCATCTGTCCTGCTTCTAAATAACTTAACGACTCTACAAAATATTCAATAAAGTAACGCTAATTTCTTGACGTGTGTCTAGAAATACATATACTTCAAGAAGGTGTTAAAAATTTTATAGGTTACAATACAAAACGTTTTTCGAAAAATTTATAAAAAATATTTAAAAATACAAGTTAAAAAAATAAATCATAAAAAATGTGCGAATTATATTTGCATTAAGCCTAAATTTCGAATTCTGGAAGAAGAAATCAAATAAGTTCAAGAAAAAAAGAGATATTAATAAAGGTACATTATATTCAAATTAACATTGAGAAGCCAAAATTTTGAGAGCTTATTTTTTAAAAACTGCTCATGCGATTTGTACAAAAGATGGCAGTTTGGCATAATTTGTGTCGTAGAATCGAAATATAGAAAAAAACTGGCATGTCATTTCAGAAAAAGTCCAATTTTATATCAAAATACCTATCTTAGAATAATGCTATATATAAATCTAATATATATCATAAGTCGCGCTTTCGAGACATGAAAAACGCAAATTGAATTTCGTCAATTGGCCCAGTAGAACGGGAGATATAGAAATATCTTTTTTTTTTTTCGCAGTGTACTTTTTCTTTGCAATGGTAGTGTGCACCTGGGCACTGTTAGTGCTATATCGTATATGGAATATAAAGCATCTCACACTTCTGAAAAGGTTGGCCAGCTCCCTCTCAGGGAAAAAATGATCTTGTATGGTACATAGCCCATTTCTTATTATACGATGACATATCTGAGCAAGTCGCAAACTTCATCTAATTAAAGTCTTCGGAACATTTTAAGGTTGTAACTTTAGTAATATTGCGTGGTCTCAGGCTATTGATGTTAGAGAGGCAACGCCATGCTATGAAAGTAGAGTAAATAGCGGATAATACATTCCGTTTTAAATTAAAAAGCGTGAGATAGCGAGCAGAGTATTTGGAGATACATTTTTGTCTCAGGGACAGAACTTGAGGTGGTTTGCAGAGATTAGAATGGTAGAAAATTTTGGAAAGCAAACACAATTTCTGGCTCCTAATCCTTTATGTTTTTCTTTAATCAAAATTCATTCTACAGGTGAGGAAAGCTTTTCTCGTGGAATCTGCTTAAATTCTTCACGTATCATAATTAGATATGATTTCTTAATGAAGATTCCATCTTAAAATTCCGTAAGGTTTGTATGATAATTAAATGAAGTCAAATGTATGATCAACATTTTCTCTATTTTGCACTATTCATTACAATCTTGTAAACAATCTTATTGAACACTGTTTTAAAAGCTTCTTTGCTCTTAAAACGGCATAGAACATTTTAAGTCCGTTGTACCAACTCTTGTAAGAGATGATATTAAGAAATTAGTAACTTTATATTTTATTTAATGGCAGACGTCAACGATATTTCTACCCGTTATTAAGCTTTTCTTCTGTTTTGAACATTTAGTAGAAGCGCATAAAAATAACTGGACCAAATCTTACAATACAGTTTAAATGTGTGAATTATTGCAAATAATCAAATTTCTGTGTTATTGACGACAGAAGAGGAAATCAATTTGTATTTGTTAATTTAGTTCTGTAGTTCAAGATGAAGACACAATAGATATTTAGTTGTGTCTGTTTCTTTTGCATTCTTTAGGCTCCGCTGTTGTTCGTTAAAGCTGTGATGAAAATTTGTCTAACGGCCTAGAAAGTCACACTAGTATTTAGATTTAAACCAAAGTGAGTTTAACTTTATGATTCTTCTGGATTCATTAACAATTTTATTAGTTTTTCAAAGCGGGGGTCCCCTCCCCTCCGTCTGGAGAGAAGTTCATAGTTTCAGAGAGAATCCTGCCAGCCTTTTATTTAGTTTTTAAGTAATTAATTTAGCTGTTATTTAGCTGTTAATTGTGAATCCTTTCTGACCACAGTACAATTAAGTTTGATCTATTTGTTGCTTCTAATAACTGCGATATTTGTTATTATTCATGTAAGCTGTTTTATAAGCTCTCTGCGTTTATTGATTACCAATCACATAAGAATACATTAAACTCTTTCCTAAAAGCAATTAACTCAATTTTCTACAACAATTCGAAGGTTTCCATGCCTGTCAAAAAGCCAAGGGTTCACAAGATACTGTGATGAACTACTGAAGTCTAAAATATAAGAAAATAGGTTTGTTTCAATGGAATCGTAATCCTACGCTTAGAGATGTATATAAACAAAAATATCTATTCATAAGACATAGTTAGAGCTTAAAGCTCTATGACGCAAAGCTTAATGCTTGGAAAGAAGTTTAATGAATATTAATGAATATTTGAAAATATGTACGACGAGAGATATAAAGAAATGCTTTATGAAAAGAAGCAAAATTTTGTGAAAAGAACTGAAGTCACCTGATTTTTTCTTCCATCTAGTAATAGCACAAAATCGCTAGATGAAACAGTAAATGATGTTCTTAACAGAAATTTTGACACTAACACTTCTAGCAAGGATAATTCCTTTTATAATATGATTTGGGCTGAAGCTTCTATAAACTACGGTACATATCAAGATTCTTTTTTTTCTAATTCAGAAATTATTAGTGTTATTAAAAATTTTGAATCCAAAATAATTCTTGGTATTGATTCTATTTCAAATAAAATTTTGAAATGAAACTCATAGAATGCTTCTGAATTTGTTTCACAAAATCTTTAATACTTGTCTGAAGCTTGGCACATTTGCTCATTGCTGGAAGAGAGCAAATGTCAGTTTAAAAAAAATCCGAATTTCGATAGTTTGAGATGCATTAGTATTCTCTTCACTATAGGAAAATACCTAGAAAACACTGTTTTTTAATATTCGAATTACCTTTTTTTCTACTTAATAAAAATTGTTAGACAAAGCACAGTTTAATATTACTCCTCATAAGAGCTATAAATATGCTTAACTGTATATAAAGGCACAGGGGATGAAGGTAAGAAGAGGAATTTATATGCAATTCCTAGCACACCAGCGGCCTAGCGGTAAAGTCACTGAAAACTGGTACCTCGATCTGGGCTTCGAATCTCAGAGAACGAGCTGGCTGAAGGGATGTTTTTGTGCTTTTTCCCATGTGTAACGTGTATACGAGCCAGTTTCCATTAAAAAGTCTTCCACGAAGTCATTCCTCCCTTTAGGTAGATAGCCCTCGAGTGCTTTGCCATAATTAAATAAATCAAATTAAATCGTATACACAATTCTGGTGTGTGTTGTTATTACAGGTTGCTTTTGACCTCCCTTAGTGGCCTCAGGTACTTGTCTTTTTAAGGAGAGTTGGTGTTCCATGTAGTAATTTTTGCCTCATTAAAGATTTTCTGCATGTCAGATCTGCATTGTTTTTCCTCATCGATTATATTTCTGCTTCTCGCACTTTGGAAGACAGTTAGTTACCTTCAAGGTTCCATTTCTAGACATTTACTACGAAATTTGCTAAATGATCTTCTCACTAGATTCTCAAATTGTCCTGGCGTTAAAGCAATTGCTTATAATCTACTGATTTGTTTTGAAGATGAGTGTCCCAATGATTTTAATATGGCTCAAAACACCCTTAATAGAGTTTGAATTTGGTCTACAGAGCAGAAGTAGGAATTAATATACAATTCAATACTAGTAAATAAGTTCAATACTAGTAAAATTAAATTATGATAATTAAAAATAATATGTCATTTGTACTAGTATGTTGTTGTAATGTCAGTTTATAAGGTATTTCTTCCACCTTCTCAGTATGCTTTCGTGGTGTAATGATAGCACACCCGGAGTGTATGCGAGAGGTCCGGGGTTTGAGTCCCGGCGAGGGCCCTGCTCATTTTTCACGGCTCTCCTGCTTCAAAAACTTCCTAATGATTCTACAAGTTGTACGAACTAGACATTATACTTGGGAATATTTTACAAAAAAAGCGAATAAAATTAAATATTTAGATATTATTTTTTATCTTAAGTGTTTTTGGAACAATTATGTTACGAATTTCCAAAAAAATTTAAAATATACTGAAAGGAATAATCGTTCCTCTTGCAATAATAATTTTGGTTAAAATCTGATATTATTGGTATGATTTATAAACAGGGTATAGTTCCTTTTGTTCGCTATGCTTTTAGAGTATGATTCTAAATAAAAGAAAAAAGTAGATATTCTAACAGATTCTGATAGAAAATAAGATCTCCACATTCTTAGTAGAATTCAAAACTAAATTTTACAAGGAATTATATTCAGTTCAAAACAATTAGCTATAAAGTCTATTTCGCAATTCCAGTCTCCCTCTTAATTGATCTTCATGTTTTAAATGACAAAAAATTTAAAGATAACAACAACAAACTCCTGCTCGATACAAAGCTGTTGGCTGATCGTTTGTTAATTAAAGTATAATTTACGACAATTCCATTGACGATAATTTCCCAGTTGTGTGCCATACAGATGGCAGTAAAACTAATAGTCGAGTTGGATTAGATTATGCCATTTTTCATTATGCTTTTGAACTGAAAAAGAAACTCATTAGAATTTCCAAATGAATGCAATGTTTTCTTAACCGGATTACTGTGCCGAATTACTATTGTTTGTTAACTTTCTTTCTTGCACTAATTCTCTTTCAATTTTATATTCTATTATGAATATCTTCTCCTGTAACAAACTAATTGCCCCATCTCATGCAATTCTTAAGGATCATAATTTTTTTCCAATGGCTGGCCCTCAGCCGATTTCGGCTTGTCCACAACTAAGGCTAGAAGTTGCGGTCACTTTATTATGGAGGGACCTAAGAGGTGGGCCACTTTTGCCTCCTATGAAGGGACGGACAGTACAACCATGCCTTCTTCGGGATTCGAAACTAGGCCCTTTAGTATCACAGTGGGCTCTCCTAACACTTTCTGGGCGGTGAGATTATAATAATAAAGAAATCACTTTTTAACATAATAATAGTTGCTTATATTTTAAAATTATATCCGATTATATTGAACGAAAATGCTAGGAGACAGTTTCAATATCGAATTCAGCAACTAAAATTAATATTGTACTTTTCTGGTTTTAAACAGTTATACGAACTTAATTCAAGGAAACTTTGAATCGCCCGCAGTCATAACAAAAATCAGAAGTTTTATTCCTAGTCCCCTTGCTCTTAAATTCTTATATCTAATTCTAATTTATTCCCTAAGTTAGAGATTCTTTCATCTAAATATGATTCTACTGGAAAAGAATGAATAAAATACTTTTAAATAAGCATTTTAGTAATTAGTCTCGAATATTATCACCCTGACCAACATTTTAGCTTGCTTAGGGTTTAAGAAAGACGAGGTCCTTCAAGATCCTGGATTATTTTTAGCCTTTTTAAATATTTTTGAATTTATGTAGATTGTCTAACTTTGTTGGAAAATATGGGATTAGTAACAGCAACAGTCTCTCGAACTGAAATCTCTTGTTAATTGTGATTTTAAAGCCAAGAATTCTATATAAAATTAGAAAAAATATCAAATTTTGATTAACTTTGTTTTATAGAAAATCCCGGTAGATTTCCAGCAAATACGAGGTATCTTTTTTTCACGAAGCACAAATATTATGTCAAATAATTATTTCACGTATTTAAAAAGCTATTAGAGTTCATTAATTCTATACAATTAAAAACTCCTTAGAATTGTTCCACAGAGCCTCCATATCGTCAACAATTAGAGAAATGATTAGATTTGCTAATTAAATTTATAAAGGAACAAACTATTTTACTCTCTCTCTTATGTTTTCTAGTCTTTGAAAGTTCTTCAATGGAAAGCAATATTATATATCAACATAGAATCATCCATGTATTTTTAGAATCAAGTTTCACCAAAATCTTTTTCAAAATTTGCAAATAAAAAAAGTATTGTTCATTAATAGAATGGTGGCTTGCGTGGTTTTATAGGATTAAAACGCACATTTCATAAGCAATGTCTAAAATTTTCAATCACTCTATTTTTAACAATAAATGCAAATTTAAACAATTTATTGTTAAATGATTTCTTGTATATCCACTGTCATCAAGAATATACAGAAGTCATAATATGATGTACTGTAAAAATTACTGTCGATATATATATGTGTTGCCGGGAATGTATGAAAGACGGGCATTCTATGTAACGTCTACAACAACAAATAGAATGCCTAGCATTTTAGGGCAAAGTGTCAAATATTTGAATTATCTTAGTATTACATGTACTTTCCCCCTAGAAAATGTACTAGTGCATTATACAGAACGACAAATGCTATTTGGGCAAAGTGCTGGAACGTAAGTTAGATAATTTGAATATGGCAAAACATACGAGAGTTGTCTGTCTAAGGAGAGAGATGTCTTCACGAAGGACTTTCTAAGGTAAACGGACTCGTACTAACGTTAAAAATGGGGAAAATCTCGTAAGTAACAATACAGAAAACCCGTTGATGTAGGTTCGAACTGAGGTCGAACTGTAGATACTGAACGATCTTAACCACTCGTCCACTGATGGGGCTGTAAGCGTTATCAGAAAGTCATAAAAGAGGCTTCATTGAAAAGATGTGATGTCACACTCAATAGAATTAACGTCTCCTTTAACATGATAAATGTGAAATTCTGCTTTCCGCTATCATCACAACCATAAAGATTTAGCAGCCGGTGGTCCTTCTTAGCAGTCATTTTGACCTTAACAAACTAGTAGGGAAGTAGGTTCGGTTAAGAAGACAGTATTTTTGCAGCATTGGCTCGTGCTTTAGATAATACACCGTAGAATCAGCGTTCCATGTCAACATGCCATAATTTCTTCCCGAAATATGGTATATTGATAAGGAAAGTTGATTCTACGGTGAATTATCTAAAACACGCGCGATATGGCATGTTGCCATAGAACGGTGCCAACACTTGCTCTTTCAGTACAGCACGGGTTCAGTACAGTCTTTTGCTGAACAAATTCAAATTAGCTTATTTTGTCATTTCTGGACTGAAATGCAGATTCTCCATCTGAAGTACGCATCGACAGTCATGAGCTACATTAGAAATATCATTAATTGAAGTATTTTATGCTTTGCCGATTTGTCTTTTGTCATTACATGCAATATGCGAAATATTAATCATTTCCCACTTTCAATCCAATTTTCAGCATTCATTATATTGTCTAGGTATTCCATACAATGCCGGCTTTCAAACGTTGCCGGTAACATATATATATATATAGAATAAAAATTAGAAGACAAATACAAAAAAAATCGAACTTACTTCTTGAAACCAGCGACGATGGCATTCTGTTTCATATTTCAAAAGAGAAGAATGGAATTTTTTATACTTCTGCACAATTTGTTTTCCTAGGTCGGTATCTAACACGTTGCATCTTTCTCTCAAAATTTTCAGAGGTTCTTCCGCCCGATTTCTTAATTGGCGACACCAGTTTATTTGCCCTATAAATGAAACTTTAATTATAAATATGGAATGAGTAATAAATAATAATAGGTCATGAAGTAAATTAAATTTTTTTCTGAATAAGAGATAAGATGTTCAATAAAAGAATAAAAAGTCTTCATTAAACCTTAAAACGACCTAAGATAATACTCCAAATTCTTCGTTTAAGAGATTGCTAATCTCCAGTGCGATTGATATGTTATATGGATACCGAAATAGCTCGAAAGATTATTGATCTTATGCCACTGGAATGGGTGAAATAATTAGTGAACTCCTTAATAATTAGGGGCTGCCTTATCATTTGTGTAATAATCGAGTCTTGTCTAAAAAATTAAGTTTTCTTATTGGGGAATGGGAGGAAAATGTACTGTAAATTTGATACTATAATATGAATACTATTATGAATAAGTAAAAAAATTACTTACACAAACCATCAGAGTAAAACAAAACTATTTGTGGGAAATAAAAACGAGCTGTATTCGACCTTTTCTACGTGCGTTTGAACTCAGTGTCATTCTTGTGATTCTATTCTAAACATCGTTCCTTTAATGTCATTTATAACGTTAACGTCTTCATTTATAAGGGTGTTTGTTTTTCCGTTATTTCTAGCTTGTTCCTTCTGCTTTGAATATTAATTTAATTTAGATGTATCCAAATGATAAAGTAACTAAGTGTGTGAGTTTATTATACAGATTAAGTTACTTAAAACACCGGTAAATTGTTAAAGCCATTTTTCTGTGAATTAATATTTTCTTTCCGTTTTTAAATTGAGCTTGAATTAAGGGTAATTTTGTGCTAGCCGTGGAATCCGTTCTCTCTATTAACCCAGTCAATGGGAATCTAAGTTTACAAGAATTACCTGCTACAGGTGGAAAATTTCGCGGCAGAGGAGGATCTTGTTTATTCTTCTTAAATACCATTTTAATATCATCCAGTTCATGCTTATACTGGCGAAGTATCTGGAAATATTTTTCATTCATATTCGTTCCAGTCATCTGCAACATTGAAATCTTTTCCAGAAATCTTAATGATAAACTTGATGATTTTATAGACGAAAATTCTTCATCGAATGCTGCAGTTACTCCTTTCTGTAAGTAAAAACAAATTAATCTATTTTATTAAATGACGTATTACACGTGTCCTTGACTTATACTAATGAAAATACATACTTGTTTAAAATACAATATAAGACAATAAAATTTGGTGAGTGACATCATGGGGTGCAATGCGCACGCGCATCGATTTCGCACTCTTGAAAAAGATGCTTCGTATCATGTTTGAACATGTCTGAGCATCGCATAGGAATAGGAATTACCGATTTCTGTTACTAACATTCTAGCGACAAATATATAGCAAAGGCTGTGAAACAGAGCAAAACGAGTTTAAAGCTCTGCTGAAACTGCGAAAGTAAGTCCTCACATGAAACAAATTTATGGATATAAATTCATATCTTTCAAATGTGTTTATAAATGGTTTAAACGTTTCGGTATGGACGGGATTCCACTGAGGGCTTTGCTCGTAGTGGTATGTCTACGACTTATTATAGCGAAGAAAAGACTGAAAAGTGAAAGATGATATTTAGCCAGAAAGAGCAACAATGAATGCTATAAGCACCTGAAAATTCTAGCAAACTTATCGCAAAGAATCCATTGTATATGTCGAGAACACACTGAGACTAGCTTTTGATTACTGGTCTATGATAATGCTCGGCCATATTTGGTCTTTGTTAAGGAAGATTTTATGACCTATAGAGAAGTTTTAGCCCTCGATCATATACCACAGTGTGCTCAAACTGGCGGTTCTCGAGGCAATTTTGCGCGATCCACGAAGACATTTCATTTACGTAGTTGTTGCAAATACAGTCTTTCAAACGTTGAACAAGAATGACGCATTAAAAAATTTATAAATGGAGATAATTTTTTTTTTTTTGCAGTGTGATAAAAATATTATTCAAAAATTTGAAGGTACAGATTTGGTTATTGTACTTGCCAAAAAATAAATAAACTGGTTAAAAATTTTTACACTAATAATCTCTCTGTTTAAGAATACCTTTATATGTAAAAGTTTTTTTTCGCAGTTGAAAATTAATTAGAACAGAACTGGATTGACCAATAAGCGTTTACGATCCGTAATAAAGATAATTTCTAGTAATTCCTCTCTAACGTTATCAGAATCAAAATGCTATCGAGTGCCAAGCTATCCCAAGAAT
>KK113247.1:212065-235370 GCA_000611955.2 Stegodyphus mimosarum
TATTTATTCTCAAGTTTTGTCCTACTTGGTAATTTTTTTCTAAAATCTTATAAAGTTTCCATAATTTTTTATTTTTAGTTTAAATTAAAATAAGTTAGTTTAACATTTTAGAATTATTTGAAAGAAATGTCAGTGTAACTTAATATTTATCTGTCAATATATTTGAATTACAAAGTGCACAACAAATATGTCTTACAGGTAACAAACTTCGGACCTGAGATAGAAAATAAATATAAATTTTATTTAAAATATTTAAAACAAGTTATGGCCAGTCATCAGCTCTTTTCAGATTGTGCATTCGGCCCTCATACAGTTTGAGTCACTGATGTACACTGCGAAAAAAAAAAGAGAGACAGAGACAGTTCTATATCTCCCGTTCTACTGGGCCGATTGACGAAATTCAAATTGCGTTTTTCATGTCTCGAAAGCGCGATTAAATTTATATTTAGCATCATTAGAACATACGTATTTTGACAAAAAATCGGACTTTTTCTGAAATGATATGCCTATTTTTTTCCATATTTCAATTCTACGACTCAAATTATTCCTAAATATTAAATTTTGTAAAATTTGGTGCGAAATTTGCGGAGAAATTCAAAAATTTATCTTGGCGTATTTTTTTCAGTTTTCGCCCAGAATAATTTACTTGGCGAACTTCTTAATTTATAGCAACCTATTTTCCTTTTCTTTTTTTAGTTACAGACGAACGGAAAAAAAGTTTTCGTTCATACTTTCAAATGCTTTTAACAAAGTACGTAAACCACATTTTCGTTATTATCGCTTTTAAGAAATATACCAAATTTCAAAGAGCGTAAATATATGAACTCATGTATATCTTAGGAAATTTGGAATAAAAAACTCTAATTTTTTGAAGGTATGCTTAAAAATACATCTACTTTAAGATCATGCTAAAACTTCTATAGATTATAATTCTAAATTTTTTTCGAAAAATTTATAAAAATTATTTAAAACTATAAATTTTAAAAAGAAATCATAAAAAGGAGAATGAACCTTAATTTCGAAATGTGAAAGAAGGGATCAGGCAAGTTTAATAAAAAAAAGAGGTATTAATAAGTACATATCAAACAAAATCGAAACTAGTACTGCAAATTCTAAAAATTAAAGCTGATTACTGTTGTCTTTCTGATTATCCGCAACTCGCAGTTTCCACATGAAGTAGAACTACTATGTTTGTCGAATATACGTATTATAAACAGCCACTCGCGCACGAGCTCCATCACACACGTCGTGTAAATAGGGGAGAATTTCCATAGTTTATATTTTTCATGGTTTCATTGTTTTCGCTATTACGCTAAATGGTATCTACCGGCTATAAAAATATTAATATCAGTCTGTAAGGCTGATATTAACATTTTTATTGATATTTGTATTTTCCTCATAAAATTTGTTACTCCTTATAAAATATTTCTTTTTGTTATTATTTTAGGAGGAGTGGAAGAGTGAAACTTAGCAGCCGTAAAATTAAACAAACAGGAGTTTTCTGCCAAACCACACAATCGTAAATATGTTGTAAACTTTTCGTGCGGAGGCGGATAATCAAAACATAACCAGTTTCTTCTCATTACTGAAATATCTTTTATCAACTTAATCTAGGTATTTCTTTTGACCATATACTGTTAAAAACATAAAATACTGAAATAATAGATTCAAACATAAATATGGTCATCGGTCATACTTTCAAATAATTTTAACAAAGTGCGTAAACCACATTTGGCGTTATTATCGCTTATAACGAATATGCTAAACTTAAAAACGCGCCAAAATGTAAATTCATGTATATCTTAGGAAATTTTGAATAAAAAAAATCTAATTGTTTGCAGGTGTGTCTAGAAGTACACCTACTTTAAATACAGATGTTAAAAATTTTATAGGTGATAATACAATTTTTGTTTTGAAACATTTATAAAAAATATTTAAAAATAAATCATAAAAAATGTGCCAATTATATTTGGATTAAGCCTCGAATTCTGGAAGAAGGAGTCAAGTACGTTTGATAAAAAAAGAGATATTAATAAATATATATCGAATTCAATTAACATTGAGGAGCTAAAATTTTGAGAGCTAATTTTTTAAAACCTACTCGCGCGATTTTTACAAAATCTGGTAGTTTGCCATAATTTGAGTCGTAGAATCGAAATATGGAAAAAATTTGGCATGTCATTTCAGAAAAAGTGCGATTTTGTGTCGAAATACCTGTATTAGAACAAGGCTATATATAAATCTAACACTTATCCTAAGTCTCGCTTTCAAGACATCAAAAACGCAGTTTGAATTTTGTCAATCGGCTCAGTAGAGCGTGAGTCTGCCTTTTTATACAGTGCCTTTGTGATGTAGCTGGAAGCGCATCCAACTAGCAATCGGAAAGTCCGAAGTACGAATCTCGGCAAAGAGTTGATTTCCATGTTTCTCGGCTCTAAAACAATTTTGTATAACTCTGCGGCAATTTTGAAATTTAATAAAATTTAACTTTGCTCCTGAATTAAAATTTAGTGGTCAATAATTCGTCATTATCAGAATTTTGTGATCTTCAACTTCCGAATTGCTCTTTGAAAGAATGCGAGGTATTTTCTCCTTTTTTAATGCCTGCCTTCGTGTTGTATCTGGAAGCACGTAAGATTAATAATCGAAAGGTCTGGAGTTCGAATCCCGGCATGGCTCGTTTCATCTTTCTTGCTTCAGCAAACGTAATGGCCTCTAAAACCTGATCTTGTTCTAGCAAACTTTTATCTGTTCCTGTAATTAAGACAAACCAAAAAGGAGAATAATTTTGGGGTACTCAAGATAGTTAAAGCTATGTGACGAGGATTTTCCGTACAAATGCAGAAAGTGTACTCAGTTTAACCGCAGTTTTGAGGAACTGCACGGTCGTTGTCAAAAGGCCATAGCAAAAGACAGGCATATAAAAATTTTTCTGATTTAAATAAGAATAATGTGTTTATGTTAGTAATGGAGAATTATGATAATTTTTAATTTTCGGAAGTAAACAATATTGGCGATATTCGGATTCCCGTTGTCTCTGAAAAATTCTAAAAAGCGCTGCTACTGACAATTCTTAAAAAGGAGCAAGAGTCTGGAAGTCATTTGGCTTTCCTAACTGAATAAAATGATTGCGAAATTTTAAATAGTATTTTGAATGGAATTCTTCATTTGATAATAAATGTGATAACCAACTAACTATATGACATTTCGTTCAAGCTTTCTGATATGGATGAGGAAACAAAGAAAAAGAAAAGAAGAAGGTTAAAAAAAGAGCATAAAAATATAAAAATCTGATAGCTTTCAGATTTTACATTACTCCCAAAGGGGCGTTTTTTCAACGTTTTGTGTGTTACCTTTATTTATTAAATATCATAAAATTAAACCATAAAATTCAGTTCAAGAGCAATATCGCAA
The DNA here is from genome assembly GCA_000611955.2 of Stegodyphus mimosarum. Classification (NCBI taxonomy): domain Eukaryota; kingdom Metazoa; phylum Arthropoda; class Arachnida; order Araneae; family Eresidae; genus Stegodyphus; species Stegodyphus mimosarum. Next base: position 215,480 of record KK113247.1, read on the forward strand.
AATACTTTTTAAATGAGCATATCTTTAAAATTTCCGATGCACAGACTCATGCGCCGGAGATAAAAATGTTTTTTTTTTTGTACAGCGTTGTCATTGCTCGCTTTGAAATCCTTGAGTTTGTTAATCATAAATTCGTTGAAGTTTTAAAAAATATGAAATCGATAATAACAAATTCCATATTTCAAATTTGGGCTTCCCATATTCGGGTGGGAACATTCAATGTCCAAAATTAATGACTTTGGCAACCGTTGTTTTATCACAATGCGAGAAACATACATACATTTATGCAGATTCTTCATTACTTAATTTCTTTAAATATAATACAGGGCGATAATATTTGGCGGCAAAAATTTAAAAAGTGAAACAACGCTTGTAGTGAATTAACGCAAAATGCCAAAACGAAATTAATAGTCCCTCTGGGCAAATTGCCCCTTTGTACTAAAAAGATCTTTCAAGTTTTCTTCAACTGGAGATTGAAAAAAATAACTTCAGCAGATCCCCGATCTGATCAGTGTTATTCCAGGTAGACGGAAACTCGGATTAAACGGAAATATATTATCATTTCGATTTAAAAATGAGTATAAAACATTTTGCCGATTTAAAATAATGTAGACTGGTTTTTAATGTGTATACTTTAAAATTTAAATAAACTAAGTAAGGATTATAATCATTTCGATTTTAAAATAACAAAAACAAATGTTTCCGGTTTATATCGTAAAGTGTCACTTTTAACTTCTTCACGCATCTTATTGAACTGAAAGTTGCAATAAAATGAAAGAGGAAGAGTAACTTAAGATTAATGCAAAATTATGTTATAGCTCGTCATATATTTCTGTGCAATTAATACGTATAATAGTTTAAGAATAAGCACCCTTAATGATAAAGTTAATATTTTAATATTAATGGTTTACTCGCAATGAATTGAAATTAGGAAAAGTAGCAAACAATACTAAGAAGAAATCATTTCGTAACAGATAATCATCGTTTTAAATTTTCTTAGCCCATTTCCTTGCTTCGTTTTGCATTTTATCTTAGTTTTTATCCAAGTTTTCATTACAGATTATAGACATATTGCCCATTTCATCTCAATATCATGAAAGATATTCTTTATATTCTTTCAGCTGAAACCCAATTGGCAGGGGAGATGCGTCGAAGTTGATGATGAATTATTGTTTACCACAAAGCACCGAATTCAGACATCTTGTTGTTGTTACATTAGTAATTTTGGACCAGGATATACTGAAAAAATTCAATGTGCTTTTATTAGGAATCCGATCTGAATTTTCAGTATAGGCCATTAACATGATAATGATTACATTACACCAAAATGTGAAGAATACCTTTTATTCCTTCTAAATATACATAAAAGTGGTATTTTTATGTTATGAATAACAATAGTTTAAGAAATCATCATTTGATTTTCCTTGCGATGAATTCAGAATTAAGAGCAAAATGTTTTAAGAAAGTGGAAACATAACTCATATAAATTCGTCTTTGATAATAAACGAGGTTCTACAGTAAATGTGTATCAGAAATTAAACTTTATCAATCATATGATACAAACTAAATTATCCTTCAAGTATTCTATATTGATATTAAAGGCATAGGGTATTCTTTGGTAACATAAACTAACGAACTCTAGAAAGTCTGTAAAAGAATTATCAAATTATAAAATAGAATTATCAGACAAAGTCAGAAGAAGGATGTAAATGACCCTTTCATTCGACCACGAAGAGTTCACAGTCGTCCCCACTTGAGTTTACATAAGCAAACTTCGTCTGGCTTAGCTTAAACTTCGTGAATTTAAAATAAAATGTGATTAAACTAGCCTAACGGCTCACAGGATAATTTAAACGTGCAGGAAGGCTCTGTCTTGCAGAAGCTGGTGGAATAAGCCTAATAGCTAAAAGCACTTGACGCCGCAGAATTAAATCGCTTGTTAAGCCAAGATAATAACTTGGCTTTTAAGCAGACATAACACGCTCTAAAATCAACTTCCGAAACCTTCGCTTAAATAGCACTTCTCACTTCCTTAATCTAAATAAACGCACGCTAGCTCATTTACATTTTGGCAGGAAAGTGTGGGCGAAAAGGAAAGTGACAGGAAAGTTGCTTTATCTAAAAATTAACTGTTAGTCAAAATAAATAAATAAATCCTCACAATGTCATCAAAAATGAAAACTACACATTGCCGAAAAAGTATCGGTGCACGGTGATTTTAAATACCTAACTTAAACAGCACATATTTTTAAAAGTTTTGTCCAAAGTCCATCTCATTATACACGTAAATAAAATTGCTTAGGATATAAGGTATTTTCTCCCTTCTTTCTGCACGCCTTCGTCGTGTGCACATTTAATCTGCAGACTGCCAGATAATATGTTTTTATGGGAAAATTTTACGTAATTTTTTGCGGGCGGAGAGGCTTTACCTGAATCTCTTCTGCCACTTTCATGACTGCTGCAAAATCTTCATCGAAATGCACATCCTTGTAATCCAGAAAATCATATTCTTTACTTTTCATTTTACTAATGGTATCTTCAAGGGAGAAAGGAAGTTCATCTAGAACTGAAGATAAGAATGAGCATTAATGGGAATAGATACTTTATATAGCATGTGCAACGAAACCTCTCAAGTGGACGAACCCATTTTTAAAGATTTTGGTCTTTTAAAGGTTAATAGTAAATTAATAATAGTTACAGTATCTAAAGTGATCAGTTTCGGGACTATTAATAACATTATTGGTCACATTCAGGACTATTAATAGCGTTATAATAAAAGATAAGACAGAGATATATTCTACGGGGCACAGTCACCCATAGGAGTTTCACTTTACTTTTCATTCACTGACATATATTTTGCTACATTTAACAAGACATTTCAAACATATCAACAAATCATATCTGTTTTAAATTTTAGACGAAAAATAAGTTAAAATAAAATAAAAAAAAGGCAAAAATGATGATAAAAAAAGAGTTCCATATTTCATTAAAAATCATTATTTTAATGTGTTCTTTATAGAAATAATGGCTTAAACTAAATTTAATTTGCCTCTGTAGCATTTCTAGGAAGATACATACCAGAAATTTTGAAATCTAATTTTCTTCTATTAACATTATTTGAGAAAATAAAAGTGTTTTTCATGGCAAAACATGCGAGGGCAGTCTTTATAAGGAAAGAGATTACTCCGTTTAAACCATTCTAGTGTTTCTAGTATAAGAGTATTGGTTCATACTTATGGAGATGGAGAAAGATAAGGGATATAATATAATAGAAACAGATGGAGAAAATCACAGAAATGCCGGTATAATCAGTCCATTTGCCAGGACAAAACCTGGATCGAATTACCAATGTCCAGCTGTTTTAATCACCCCTTCCCTAGTGGGCACAAAAGGAATGTGTATTAATTACTTTCTAATGAAATATATTTAACAATTTAAAAAAAAAGCGCAAATATTAAGGAGGAAAAGAATTCAGAAACATATATACATCAAACTAAGAAAACCATCTGCAGTTCCTAAGCCAAAGAAGAACTGAGAAACCTAAGAAAACCCAAGAAGACCACTCACAGTTACAAATAATTTTTGTCTTTCCGGCATGTGGTCATCTAAAAATAATGGTATACGACATCAATGTTTATTTTCGTTCTGAGAAATACCTACTTTCAGAAGTGGTCAGTTACTGAAGGTAGTCGCTGTACAGCTCTCACTATATTTAAATCAGTTGTCCATGTTTGATCTTTGAATTGATAGATTAGATTTTTAGACCATCCCTGTGATCAGCGTCACATTGAAGTCTGGGAAAATCAGTTTCAACCCCTCGTCAATGCTGTCTGGTTTCCTTACGAATTTTGTGACTCGTTCATATCTGCTTCTTGTTGTTTTTTCGTCTAACCAAAGCCTGCCACAGAAGCCATGGAAAATGATTCATTGCTCTTTCTTGCTTTTTAAATATAACACATCTGCAAAAAGCTACAGAGAATTCAAGTAGCTTTTTGATCTATTGGACTTGAATGACAAAAAAGGAAACAATAGATAAGGAAAGCGGTGTAGTTACAACTTTGACAATGATTGCAGAATGCTCTAAAGACTTAACCAAGACTACGGATTCTTCAGGTTATTCAAAGAATAAAACCATTTAAAGGCAATATTACTTTAAAGGCATTTTATTTACTCACTGCTTTATTTGTAACTTGAGATTTTACTTTAATGATATTATATTAAAGTTCTTCGCTTTGTATTTCAAAGATTGGGCAGATTAAAGTTTGCTGAAGATAAAATCTATTAGTAAGCTCATGAGGTAGACAATTTATTGAATTTATTTTAGATCAGAATTCTCCAAGAGTTATTTATAGAAATGAAAAAAAACTTCACAATCCCGTGAGCAATTATTGTTAGTGGATGTATGGAAGGTAAAGCTATTTTTATCAATATGATGAATAAGAATACATAAATAATTAGTATAACTTCAGCTATTTATAAGCTAAGTATTTCACCAAGCATTATATCCTTGGCTATTAAATAATTTTCATATAGGCTCGATAATAAGTTTCACTCTTCTACCGTTATGATCCGCGGCGTCGCATGCTTTGATTTTCACTTTCGTTCAGTACTACAGCGCGTTGAAAATGAGAAACGACAGTTTCAGTCCATGGGGCAAGAAAGTTACTTTTTTGTTATCCATTCTCGAGTCTTAAGCTTTTTTGAAGGAGTATAATGGGAGTGAACATTATGTTAGTTTGCATAAATCAAAATACGGCCAATGCCAGGGAATTGTCAGTAGTTGTGTGTTTAATGATTTGAAGCTTAAGTTAACTAGACAAAAGAATATCCTTTAGCAATAATAGACACTGCTGGTTTGAAGGCACTTTATGAGGCATGTTTAGAGTTAGCTAAAAGTAAAATTAGTATCTTCATTCAGAAACTATAAGATGGCTTAAAAATTTTGAAATGCATCCTTGCCTCCTCAGAAAAATGAACGAAATAGGTAGTAAAGTTTCAAGTACTCTGAAGTTCATTTTGGAAAAATGTGGATTTTACACTCTAGACGAGAGAACAGATGTACTTGACATTACTCAACTCCTTATCTTTCTCAGAACAATAAACGAGGAATTTGAAATTCATGAAGAACTGTTCGAATTAAAATTATTAGAAACCAGCACCAATGGTATTGACATATCAAAGCATTCGAAAATATCATTTCTAAATGTGGAGGTTTTTGGAAGCGCTCTGGAAATGCAACAGATAGAGCTAAAGTAATGTTTGGTCATAGAACTGGGCTAGTATGATTGTATAAAAGAAAAAATCATACATGCTTTGTTTTTCCACTGCATTATCCACCAGGAGGCTTTGTGAAAAAATTACAAGGCTTGGTGAGACAATAAAAAATATTTTAAATATTTATGAATCTAATCTAATAATCCAATATTATTAAACTAAAGAAACCTGAACCTACAATGCGGAAAACAAAATAACTTCCAGATTAATGGGCATATTGAGGGTTTCCGCAAAAAACTTGATGTAATGCAAAATTGCACTGAAGGCTATGAATACAACACACTTGCCATTTTGCCAATAGTTGAACGAAGAAGATTGTTTAGTATGACTTTGTACGTTTCATGAAATAATAATTGATATCAAAAAAGAGTTCCAGGATTTTGGCTCTCTAAAACCAAAACTTGCACTATTTAACATCCTCATGAAGATTAAGCGAGTGAGATGCCTTGTGATTTTCAAACAGAAATTCATGATCTTCAAGCAGACCCATTTCTACTAGACTAAAAAGTGTGATATCGCTGAAAATTTCTGGAATTTTCTGGATTGATTTCTAAAGAATGTTTTTCCAAACTGCTCTGCGGAAATTATAGCTGTTTGGCAGTAAATATATATATGTGCTTTGTTAAATGTTTTTCTTTGTCTCAAACAAATTAAATAAAAAACAAGAAATTGCAGTGAAAGGCTCAAATGGAATCGAGCCTGAAATTTGGACTTACTGAAGTTACAGTGGACATTGATAAGCTTGTATCAGAAAACAGTGCAAATCATCACATTGATGTCTCGTTTGTAAAATAAAGAGATATATAAACTGAGTTATATGTAATTCGTTTTCTTTCTTTAATGTCTCTGCCCTCATCTTCTTATACTAAAGTTTGATTGCCGTCGGGTAACTAAAGGTTGAACCACGCTGGTATACAAGGAAGAGGAAGAAAGCAAACTTGCTACTCAAAATTTGCAAATCCTGCAAGTTAATCAGCGGAACAGGGAACTTGGAACAAACTTGCTAACGGAAAGATTATGGAAATAAACTATGGTTGCATGTTGTAAGTTTTGAACAAATATCGTTCTTTATTGTATAGCAATAACTATCTTTATACTTTTCGTTTTCTCATAAAACTTTTTCTGTTCTTTTGTGAACTTACTTAATGATGAATGAAATTTTTCGTAACCGTCTCCAATGGTAGTTACAATTTTATTTGATTATATTTTAGTATAAGACCCTCAAATTGAAGTAAAATTTATACAAAAAAGTTATTTTAAAAAGAAATTTTACATAACGCAAACGAAAAGTTTGTCCACTACTAATGATCACTTGCATCAGAGGTTACAGCAAACATCTTAAACATTAGGAAATTCTGAACTAAAAGAACAATCTCTAAGATTTTATGATAGATGCATTAATTTGTTTTGTGATTTGAAAAGTAAATTATATAGAAATTTGACTTACTTTCTTGCTGGTAACTTATAATATTGTCATGAATTTGAACACAGTCAAAGAGTTTTAGTAATTTTTTTAATCTGCTGCAAAATGCATCGAATTTGCCGAAGACGAAGACTTCACAGAAACGAAACTCCGTGTTGTCTTGCGAGGATTCGACATCACTTCTGACTCTTTGAAAGCAGTCTTGATATTTTTGATTCAGCTCAATGCAAGAGCGTATTTTCTTTTTCACAACATCTTCAGGCTGATCCCAAATTGACTTTGAACCATCACAAGAAAGATAACGCTTACATGAGTTAATCACTTGATTCGTTACCTGTAAAATATAAATGAATAATGTAAAACAATTTACACTTCGAGAATTAAGTGTTTCCTCAGCAATTAGTCGAGTACAAATATAATCTTTGTTACATGAGAAGTTTTGTTTCTTCTGTATTTTGATATTCCAACAAACAATCAAATACTTGCAAGTCCTGCAAGCAAATTAATGTTAGTAGATTCTTTTAAGAAATTTTCCTTTATTCTATGAATTTTCTTATACATATTATACAAAATATAATAGAGTATTCTATATGCTACTGAAGCTAAGAAATAAATTCAGATTTTATTCCATCTGGAAGTCATAGATAATATGAAATGTTTTCTGCTATCGTATTTTGTAAAACCAGTTTTGCATTTTTTTCTATTCTCAAGTATCAACAAATCATTGCGTTTTTTTCTTTCACAGTCAATATCATCTCTTTTGTTAATATTGGTCCAAAAATGCCCAAATAAAGAATTTCTGAATGTCCCGCTCAAACATTTCAGGAAATGGAAAAAATTAAAAGGCAAGAAATACGAAAATTTTAAACTCTGGCATTATAGCTTAGAGTGAACAAAACCATTTTTGAAATGCAATTTTTGTGTATACACAATTTATAGATCCGCCGTGTTATGTGCCTATCGAAAACTGTTTGGCGCGTGTTGTTCTATAACAGTCCGTGTTCTGCTGGCAAAATTTTAAATGAAAAAGTTGCAGAATTTTTAGAATACTTTTATGAAATATTTTATAGCATTTGCATTAGTGATATTTGCTAATACTTGGAAACTACTAGAGAGAAGCCTCATTCCAAGCCTACTGTTTTGTAAATCGGCCTCCGACTTCAAATATCTGAGAGCCTTCGAGACGGTAATTTATTCCTTGAAAAGATATAAAAAAAAATTTCAAACATTGTTCCTCTATTTCTGAAAGCAAATTGCCTCATTTTTATGAATCCTGAAAGATTATAGCCAGGGCAGGAGGTCATCTCTGATGTTCCGTATTTTTATGCTGGCACTTCAAACTATTAGCTTACCTATGTTTCGAGAGTAAGAGAAAGTATCAGAAAATTTAAGCTTAAATAAAAACAACTCAATGAATATTATTCTACCCTGAAGCGCAGTTTCACCGCAAAATAAAAGATGTTTAAGAATTTTAAAATGCTTTCATAGTACAATTAAAATCTTTTCTGGAAACATTTCGAATTTTTGTTCACTAAAATAATTTAAACTATTTTGGATAATGAAGAACTTTAGAAACTTATATAGTCGAAACAGTTTAGAGCTAGACTAATCCAGTGCAGCATAGCAGGATAGCCTTTTTTCTTTAAGGTTTTGTTTATAAATGCAATTCAAATTAATTCAATTTACATAATAATAATTTGTATTTTTAACCTATTCAGGTAGGAGATTTTATATACATATAATATGAAGCTTTACCACTCATTGCTTTTCCGCTAAAAAGTTAAGATTTAAATGAAGAGCGAAGATGTTGCGTTTTTCATAAGAACAGGGAAAGGAGGCAAAAATATCCCTCAATTTAATATCTACAACGGGTTTGTTCAGATTTTTGAGGGAGAAACATACTAATCCCTCTTTTCCAGTGAACTGTTGGTAGAATACACGTTATACTTATTCAAGGATATAACTAAAAAGGAATGTCCATGTCTGTAATTAATCAGTGTCCGAGGTCAGCAGACGTTTCTGTGAGATAAAATGTCCTATTAGCTAGTGTCTAAGATTGGAAAACTACAGAGAGTAGATAGTCCTAGAAACGAGAAATAATCTAAAAAATTCAATAAGAAAATGAATTTATGTTACAACTTGTCATATAATTTTAGTTAGTGTTTGCTGTGTTTAGTTTCGAGGAAATTAAAATTTGAAGAGAATATAACTTACCTTAGTAAGAATAGCTGTCATTCTTTCCGTGGAATTATAGTATTGCGACACGCTGTTAATAGTAAGCAGAGTTCGCACTAGACCAGGAAGGCTTTGAGAAATAACATCCTAGTAAAGAAATGTTTCAGAAGTAGCGGAAAATCAAAAAGCAATTAATACTGTGCTTTAATAATGCTAATTTGTCGTTATGCGAAATTTGCATATGCTACAGATTAATTTCATAAACATAACCCTTAAATGTATACACCAAATCATATTTACTGTTATCATTTTAATTGGAGGCATTTTAAGTTTCCTTAATAGTCTCATATTAAAACAACCTTCTGAATAGATGCCTTAAGTTTTGCATTGTTTCATCTTTCACTAATACATTTATGCAGTTCTAATTAAAGAGAATAATAGCTACATTATAGATGGACTGTTGTTTTAACTAAGTTTGTTTCAACATTCGACTAATAATCTAGAAGAGCTTTTAACTGTATGTGGTCAGCGGACCACAACTGGACCTCAAATTCTGTCTTTATGATCCTCCTAAATTTTTAAAAAGACGACGAATAAATTCAGATTGACGGAAATAAAATTTAAACTAACACTATAGTTGAAAATTTCACACTTTAAAAATTACACATGGCAACTGTCTATCACATTTTCCTCCAAGACTGACATCTTATGAAATTTATTATCGGTTATCCTAAAAACGGTTTTCTCACTCTAGTGTTAGCAAAAAAAAAAAAAAAAGATTTAAAGCCCTATGACTGAAATGCTTCTTACTAGCATACATCAAACATAAAACAGCTGTACAAGAATCGTCAGGCTAATCTATCTCATTAATGTGAATGCCAACATTTATTCAATTTTTGGTTAGTATAGTAAGATTCCCCGAACTTTGAGAGTATGCAGTTATTAGATACAAATATAATTTGTTTCTATTAACTGTAATAAATAAAATAAATAAACTTTAATTAATTTTATTTTAAATATATCAGTTTAATAGTAGCGTAGGTTAAAAATTCCTTTCGAAGGATAAAATGGAAAAGTGTTTCAGAAAACATTCTAATTTATAAAAATTGTCCCCGCTTGAAAACGTTTGAGAAATGATGATCTAGAAAAATTCATTTTTAAGCTTTCCGTTAATCTTAGAATTAACCAACTAGTTAAATTAATGCTTTGACTTTTTCCTTTTGGCAAAAAAAAGTTGCACTAATTCTCGGAAATATTACGAAACTTTTATATCAACAAATAATAAAAGAATTTAAAATTATATTTCTAGGTAATATAATGTAAAGCTCCTGGCATTTGGGGGCAAAGTAAATAAAATATCCGAAAGAAAAAAAACAGAAGTGAACAGAACGACAAATACTATTCAGACAAACTATTAAAAGAGTCATGAAACAATATTTATTGAAAACACGTCATATAGAACTCGACAGCACCTTCTTTAATAGGATAAAAAGGTTTACTATTGTTTACCGCTAGCATCACATCATAGCGATTCAATAACCAATCTTGTTGTTCCTTTCTAATAAACATCATCTCCTTTTCCTCGCTAAATTCTAGATTCGGTTAAGAAAATACTACTTTTTTCTGCATTGGCTCGCACATTAGACGCTTATCTTAGAGTCATTGTTAGCATGTCAACATGCCATGAGACTTCCATTTTCATACTGCATAGTATGGCTTGATTTCTGCTGAACAAGTTTAAATTAGCGTATTTCTTCGCTCCTACTCAAATGCAAATGGAGAGTTCTCTGCCTGAGGCGAGCGTAGAAAATCACGCGTCTTGACACGCTACAGTACAAGCGGGAGTACTTTATACTTTGCCAGATTGTCTTTTGGCATTGCATAAAATACTCAGGAATGTGTAAAATATTAATCTTTACCTACTTTGACGTCCTATTTTTGTCATTATGCAATGATTCACATTTGTTTTTGAACATCTGTGTTTTTCAGATTTATTTGCAAATATCAGTTATTAGTTACTAGAGAAATTATATTTCTTTCACGTATACTATTGATCATCTATTTTAAAATCACCTACTCGTTTTCAAAAGGTTACTGAAAATGTTTTCTGTTAAAAAATAAAGTTTTGAAAGTAAACTCCTATAAGTATTCGCACTCTTTGAACAAATAGCTTATATTTAATAATAAAAAAAAAAAGAAAAAAAAAAAAGAACGGACATTTAGCATTTCGTTGGGTGTCCTTTAAGATAAAGTTACACTTGTCATTCGTTCTGGCGTGGATTTAATGAATTTTTGGGGTAAGAATGTAGCAATTTTTACCATTTCTTCATAATAATTTCTTTTAGTAGAGCTTTCGAGGTAGTAAAGTTTCGAGGTAGTTTTCGAGTAAAGCTTTCTTTCTTGTTGCCTTATTCTTTCTTCAACTCACTACGCTCGGCAGATCTAAGTCCGAAGAAAATGTCTTGTTGCGTTATTCTTTCTTCAACTCACTACGTTCGACAGATCTAAGTCCGAAGAAAATGAACGAATTTGTCCCACTTCAAGACAATTGTATAATAACCACAAGCGATAATTTGGAGCTGTATGTTTAGGATCGTTATTCTGATAGCACTTGAATGTATTTTGCGTTCCAAGTTTTCTTGCAGATGCTTTGCGGTTTCCATTAAAAATGTTTATATACGTATACTGATTGATGCTATTTTCTATAAAAACTAAATTTCCTATTCCAGGGGCAACGGAGAATACCCATACGGTTATTCCTTCTCTCTCATATTTAAAAGTAAGCAGAAGGTTTTTCAGATTCAATTCTTCACTTGGCTTTCGCCACACAGCATTCCATCCATTAGGCCCATATATATTAAATTTTGACTGGTCTACAATGAAGTATTGTTTCATTGCAATAAGCCTTTGCTTTTAATGGACGTTTGCAAACGCCAGCCGTATTTTCCTCCTTTACTTATTCACGAGGAATTATCTTCTTTCCGATCACTTATAGTAGCCACATATTCTAATGACTGTTGTGACAGTTCCCCTGTTAACTTTATCGCAAACCGTTCTTCTAGATGCGCTGCAAGTTTTCCACTGCCAATGTTTGGATTTTGTATAATTTTTCATGTGATAAACCTCCGATTTCTTCGTCTTAGCTTGGAATGTATTCCAAACTTCAGTGCATTCTGAACAGTTCCACGCAGTTTCCTTCGTTTTAATACATTCAAGATAATTTAATGCATTACATCAAGGAGGTATTGGAGATTTTGAATAATTTATCACCTTTAAAATAATAAATAGTTACATTTCCAGCAGAACGTGTCATAAATTTATATATGTATCACTTCAGTTATGTTACATTAATATATTTTCCTGAACAAGTTATAATTTCCAAAGGCAGACGTTAATTCTTGTGCTGTAGTTTCATTTAAAGCAATTATGACAAAAAAAATCACCCGCTAAAGTACCTCAAAAAAAAAAAAACTTTCGAGTGCCAGAATCATTGCATAAGTTCACTATTAACACTTTTGTAATAAATTATTTCATTTCAAGAAGTATGTTGATGATATATATTTCGTAATACGCAAGGCTTAAAGTAGAGAAAAAATAATTAGAACAAATTTGGAGTCTGTGTTCAATATTTAGTATAATATCTATGTAAATAAGTTTCCAACATACAAGTTTCCGAAAATAAATGTGAGCAATACATATTTTTCCTGAACACTTTTATGCAATACCTTCTTTCACATATTGCCGGTAACCTATATATGATGGTCTCAAAGGCTCAATAGTCTCTGATAGAATACCTACTGTTTTATTTTAAGAACAGTTGAGTGACAAAGTAAAGCTAATGGCCATGTTTGGGTAAAATGTGATAAGAGTAGCTTGCTTTTATAAGTACATTTGTAATTTATAATGAGAGAAAGGACGAATTAAATAATTTTATACAAAATTATGACGCTTATTTAATAAAAATTGAAGAGTGTGAGAAACAATTAATACCTTTTTTATCTTAGATAAGGCAGTTTTACTTTAATCTTACCGGATTGCAGTTATATAGAGGCTGGCAGTATCGATCCAGGCATTCTAAGAAGGCTGCACATTCCTTTGCTTCTCTCCAAGAATTTCGAATACGGTTGTCCAGGGCCATCCACCTCTAATAAGATATATCTATATCTATATCTACCTGCATATCTATACCTATACACACATATATATATAATTTTAACGAATAATGAAAGTAAAAGAGAACAAGAATTTCATATGAAATAATTATGCATCAGTCTACATATAATTCTTGAATTTAGATTTAAATGCAGACAGTTTCATCTTAGAAGTACTAGCACGTTTGGGAAGCATTTTACCGTTTTGCAAACGAGAAACTATATAACATATAAGGTAATTTTAGATAAATTGCAAAGTACTGCTCAGAACTTTTGTTAGTCAATTGATATTTTTTTCTTATAATTCGGCATCTCATACATATATCAATTTTATGCCTCCGATAGAGGTCTTGCATATTATATTCAATGCAATGTGTTAATCTCAGTTAAAAATGAGCTAAAAACGGCTTTCGAAAATTTGCTTTTATGGAGAAGAAGCTTCAGAGGAAGTGCAAGCTGTAGCTAGATTTTGAGACATCAAGAGTTTTTTTTATAACATGTGCCAAATCGCAAAAATATTGAGAAAAGAGTGTAAAAAATGACTATGAAAGTACTAAAAGAACTGCAGAAACTTACAGTGAAAGCAATACAAAAAAAAGCGATGATACACCATCATCAATCGAATCTTGAGAAGCAGTGCAAACTCTGAGAAAAACTCTTGATATGAAATGTGCTAATCAAAAGAGCTACCAGCAGTTTCACAAATTTCAGAATATAACTTAGAAACTGTTGTTGAACAAGATGAAAAAAACACATATAAGATATTTTTTTGTAATTTGATTAAGAACGCAATTATAAAAAAATTTTTAAATGAATTTCAAAATTGCGTAAACAGCTTAATTTTAGCATTGTTTTTTACTTATTATTTTAAGTTTGTTTTTTGAATTAGTTGTTAGTTATTATTTAATCTGAAAAATTTAAAACTGATATCACGATTTTATTTATTATTTTATTCATTACGTGCACTCCGATAGGCACTATCATGATCAATATCATGATTTGCTATCAAAATGGAGGACTCGCAGATTGGAAAGAAAGAAATCCAACATTGTTCATCATACATAGTCAGAAAGAACAGGCAGATCATCCTGCGGGTAATAACTGGATAAAAGACGTTTCACCTGGATCGCTAATGCATACAAGCCGCGCTAAATTTGTAATAGAGACGAAACTGGACTTTGTTACAGAATATTAGTGGAACCGAAATTATATTTAAGTAAACAGTAGCAGGTTTATGGAACTGAAGGAACGAGTTACTGTGTTATAAATATGCAATATGGACCCAACAATTAAGAAGACAGCACTGGTATTAACAGCAATTCAGCAATTAAGAACCACTGACTATAGACAAAAGCAAAAATGCTCAATTTTTAAAAGAATCTAATAACTTTTCTCTAACTTAACATAGCGGTGAGAACTCATCGGTGGCAAGTAGTATTGTTATGATTTTCTCTTGAAATGAGACAGCAAACTGAAAAATGAAAAAAACTCCCATTAATAATTAGATAACTGTGCAGCACACATATTTCTGATCTCTTTCTGGAAAACATTAGTGCCCCCTCCAGCAAATAAAACTTCTAATTTTCGTCCTTTAGACTACGGTATTCTGAATGTTTGCAAATTTTATTTCGAGAAAGATGTTCATCGAAAGAGATAAGTAAATCCATATCTGTTCTATAGACTAAGTATATTATGGTCAGCACATGAATCACTTAAAACACAGGTAAAATTGTTTTCGAAATGTAGCTTTTTTGAAGAAGATACCTTAGAGGAACTTCGGACTTTACATTACGTTTCAGACGTCAGTATGAAGATTCATGCTTAGAATATGTACCAGTGACGATAATAATGTCACTGGTACATATTCTAAGCATGAATGTATGAAAAACTGAGTCATACTCAGTTTCATACTCAGTGTATGAAAAACTGCCTGTGGAAGAAAATATCATAGAAAGTGTTAAAAGTATTGCAAAAACTGACAATGACACTGCTTCCAAAATTTTTTTTAATTGAAGTTGTGGTATACTAACGCCATTCGAATGTAGATGAGCACTGCAAAATTAAAAATAAATAAATAAATATATTAGTAAATGAATAAAGTCTTAGGATAAAATTTGCTGATCAGAAGAGCTACCAACAGTTTTATGAAATTGAGAACATAATTGAAAAAACTGCTGATCAAGGATACAAAAGAAATATGGATAGAGTAATTGTTTATAAAAGTCAAAACTTTCATCCAGAACGTAATTATAAAAATATTTTTATACTATTTAAAAAGTAAATTTAACAACTGCATAAATAGTATAATTTTTACATTAATTTTTAATTATTATTTTAGGATTAATTATTGAATTTAGTTGTTAGTTAGTATTCTACTAGAGAATTTAAAACTGATACCACAATTTGCAATACACAAATTTATTAACTTAGCCGCTTAATAAACTCCAAACACGGCGAGTATTGTACAAAGAAATTCAAACGGTAGTTATAATACTTAAAAATTTTATTGTATGTTCTGCTGCTGGTTTGTAAAACTTTTCTGGTTCCAGAAAGTTAATTAGAATAAAATGACAATATTAATTTCTGCAATTCATTAAACATCACAAATTTGTCAACATTTTACACACAATACGTTTCCTCTACTTACCGCCCGTAGCTCAGATGAAGAAGTCAGAGCCTTCTCTAAAATTTGCTTGTTTTCTGGCTGTTGAAATTGGTATACCAAGAATCCAAAACTGTCCCTTCGACATTTCCAGTACTCTAGCTCTGTACGTGGCCCATGGAGTTCTGATTCTTTGCGAAGAAATGAACTCTCTCTTAACAGCTGAAAATGCAAGGACGGTAAATTAATAATGCTTATTTTAATAAATAAGTTTTGCTTATGTTAAGATCTTTCCTAAATTTCTATTCAGTATACTCCACCAGAACATATAAATGAGATGAATTTTAAATAAGAGTAAGAATCTAAGTTAAGACAAGGAGAATTGGCAACGTCAGCTGTCTCTAAAGCACTTCGTGTAGTGTTTGTGACTTGAGTGCTAGTCTACCAGTCTCTGAGTTTCTCCTTTGATGCTAAAAATTAGGTAATTAATTCCTGAAATCTTAAAGATTCAGGCATTCATTAGAACTAAACTTGTGAATTTTAAGCACTTTGACTCTGCATGTTGTCTCTTATGCCCGGCAGAAGTAAATTTGCGTTTGTTAGTTTTAGTTTTATACTTCAAGTTCAAGACGGAGTAAATTTTAATTGTTATTACTTTCTCTTGTAATGACTGAAAATTTTTTGACGGGGAGGTAAAAACCGGATGAAAATTCGACTTTCAAATTACAAAGTTTTAAAAACTAGTTCTAAAGTTAACAACAGGTTTAACCTTATAAATATAGGAAAATTCTGAAATAATTACCAAACAGTAGTTAAATTTAGTTTCTGTTAATTGAAGAATCATAGATTTCTTGGATGGATTTGAAACTTTTTGTCCAGATGTTACGCCATGCTGTAAGAAATTAAAAGCCTCTTCCATATGTCCTTCTAGTTAGTATTCAACTCAACTGGATAGCAGCTGGTAGCTTGCATGGTGAGGGCAAGGGGACGTTTCCAGCTTAACCTGTTTTTAGAGGTAAGAGTGCCGCCGTCAAATCCCAGACTTTATTATTAGATTCAATGAATATGTTAACTAGCTTTGTACAATAAGGACACATGAGAGATGCCTTTAATTCTTTATCGATATGAAATATATTCGTTTATGAATTTTGAAGCAAATTTTGTTTACTAAGAACTAGAGATATTCCTAAAACTTTGTTTTTGTAACAACGTAAAAGAAGAACACCATTTACTTGATATTTATGTCAATTTTAGAGTTTACATTTATTGCACCTTAAGTTTAATGAAAGATCTGTGTGCCGTATTTCATCTTTAACACTGTTGTCTTTTACATTCTAAGTATTTACAGTTATAGCAATACTGTGGTAACTAGTTATGAATATCTAGCTGATACCGTATACCGTACCAATCGGTTCTAATTGAGAGCTAATCATATCTTGATGATACCTTAATGTGGTAAAGAACCCAATCATGACCCACAATAATGTATCAGAAAATAAATGACCGTTTAACACTTTTAAAGTTTTACATTGGATTTAGATATTGAGCCATTACAGTATTAACTTATCCTTTCTCGGTTTATACTAGCCAGCGAACAGAAGGAAATATCGCCAGTACCTCACAAATACTTACAAAACTATAAACATAAAATCTATTAGAATAAGAAGTTTATTTTTACCTGTTGCATCTGTTCCATCCATATGTTTACTAGATTTTCCACTTCTCTAGCTGTTTCTTGAGTGACCAGTGATTCTTCTGTAGTGGCTGCTTCTGCAAGAGCTGCAGAAGATCGTCTGAGGTTCAAACCTCTTGTTATTCCCAAGTGAGCCACTGTAATAAATGCCAGTATAAGAATAAGTTTCTAAGCTTATAGAACGTACATGATTAAATGTTAAAGAGACTGGAAAGGCCTGCTGGTTTGGTACATACAATAACAGGCCACTGGCAGTTTTATAAAAGCATTGGTGACTACTTTTTCCGATATTTTATCACGTCTCCTAAGATTATCGTCATAGACATAATTTCTGTATTGGTTTGGTAATTTTATATTCAGTGAGAAGTTACATGCGTAAAGAAATTGAACGAAGTAGCTAAATGAAGATGATGATTGTTGGGCATAAGTAAGAAGACAGAAAAGCAAATCTCTTTGGGAATGCAATGCACTCATGAAAAATTATGCTCCTAATGGTAAAAAAAAAATGCTTCAGAATTGCACGAAGTTTGTTGAAGAGGATTTATAACTTTTTCGCTATTGTGTAATTACTATCACAACTTGTGGTACTGACTGTACACAAAGCGCTTGCAAAATTGAGAATTTGATTTCATAGAAACACCGATATTTGAAAAAAAATATCGTTGTTTAGCCTTCTGCATACATTTCTTTTAACATAACAATTTTTAATATGTTCAAAGAATAATAGATGCTTTAGTACAAATTCAGTTTCAGAATGCGGTTTCATTAGCTTTTCTGAAATGTTTTCAAATCTTTGTCCTTTAATTTAAATTTCATTTTAGGAAACAAAAAACAGACATCAAGTTTCCAGATGTAGCAAACCAGGTAATAATTAACGAAGCATTTTATTTACAATCACAAGCTTATAATAATTTTATTATGAGCACCGTCAACGAACGTCCACTAGCTGATCTACGTTTTCCTCCCCTTATGCAAATAATTATTTTTAGAAATATGTCTTCTGCTTTTTGTAGAGTACACTACAATGTACTACTTTCCTCTTCAAGCAGAAAGCTTCTTGAAACTTATTTCCCGCCAATCAAACGTTACCAAGACGATAATGGTTTGAAGCTTCTAAAATTGGAGTTCCTCCAGCCAAGCAAATTTTTTCTTATCATGCAGAAGATTACTAGTTCAATTTAAGGAGAAAAAAATAGACTTCCATGAAATCTTAAAGATTAAAATTTAAAAATTTTAATCTATAAAATTAAAATTTCTTAAGAATTAATTAAAAAAAGATTTTAATCTTTAAGATTAAAATTAAAATTAAAAATTTTAATCTTTATGATTAATTTAAATAGATTAATTAAAGAGATTAATTAAAATAGTTCAAATGGGATACAACTTTCTTTTTATCTTATGACATTTACTTTAAGTTTTTCTATCAATTACGATTTATTTTGATTCTTTCGCGTATGCCTCGTTTTTTCGTGTACTCGCTTAGTACAAATGAGTATACACATTTTGTTGTAAGCGGTGTAGCTTAAATTGAGGAGAAGATTAGTGACTGGCATGACTTGCACTAGAGACTTTGCCCTTAGTTTATGTATTACAGCAAAAGACGCTGATCAGAATAAACGTTAACGTCTGAAATTCAGTACGGATTTTGTAAGAGCTGAGCATTAGTAAAGTTTGGCTTGTCTAATCAGTTCAGCTCACCAAAAGTTAGAAACTAAAATTTAAGTGAACTTTCACATTTTGTATTATCTTTTGCTTATATAGTCAGATTAAGAGCTATAAGCTGGCAACACGGTTGATGTAACGTTTGAGGCTGAGCAGTTGGAAGAGGAATTAATTAGCTAGTAAGTGCATCTTTTAAGTATTATAACTTTATTCTCTCCGTTTTTTGTTTCGGGTCCGATTTTACCTTTCCTGTAGTTAGCAAAACTCATTCGTAATAAAGCGGACATACATGCAACAGAAAACTTATTTACAGTTAGAATCAATGCTTAAATGATATTAGAGGCCTCTAAATCCAATAGTTCAGTTTTTGAAATAAATCGTAGTTATAGACGGAAACACCTTAAATAAAATGTCTTCCGATATTTCTTTTACTGAAACATAGCCACTGTTAAGTGTCATTAAAAGAAGTCTAGTTGTCATTTCTTGGTTGCAAGATAGCACGTTTAAGGCAAAAAACGTTCCCATCCACCAGTGGAAACTTTACTTCCCGAAAGTGCAATTAATTTACAAAAGCATGTTTGAGAACTTTCATTTCCAAAAATATCAGTGATGCTATCCGCTGATTCGGTATCCACAGTTTCAGTTACCTACGGTTTAAAACAAGATAAAGAAGGGGAACTATTACTTACATTCTTTAATGCGATCCAAATTGCAACAAGCCTAGCAGTGAAAGACAAACATAAACAGTTGAATCACGCTCATCACTAGTAATATCCCGCGAAAGAGCGCATCTGTGGAGCTTTCGGAACGATTTAACAATTTATGGAGGATAAAACTCGTCATTTATGCCTAATCTTACTTTTGTTCTTAGTTTATATATCAACTTCGGATTCGGGGGCAAATATTTTCCT
>KK113247.1:235456-282788 GCA_000611955.2 Stegodyphus mimosarum
TCTTACTTCGCCTAATTTCTCAGTTAAAATATTCTTTTGTTCTCTCATATTATTTCTAACATTATCTCTTTTTTCATTAGTTACTCTTTAAGAACTTTAACCCCTTTTTTCACTGCTGTGTTGGAAACAGAACGATTTATACTTCGACCATCCCTTGAAATAGCACATTATATTATATATTCAGAACTTACATTCAGTAGGAGACTGACTCTGTTCCTAGTTTTTGAATGAAATTGAAATTCCAGCCAGAGCCCTTGCCTGCATCCCATAGGTTTCCAGCACTTCTAATTTTAGAAATTAAGCCCTGGTTGAATCACTAATATCAGTCTGGCGTCTTCTAAATGCTTCAGAGGACAAATGTCACTCCTTCCTCCTTTCTAACGTCGCCACTCTTTTAGTTTGTACCGTTTTTATAAAAACTATAAATGTGCTTGCTAACCTTTCAGTCATATATTATTTTTCATAATCTGAGACCGTATATCAGAAGTCCATGTTTGATGGGTTTCGTTTTTGTTTTCTTTCGTAAGAAACAGCCTCTTATGTTATGCGAAATGTTTTGAGAACCCTCCTTGGAATTGTGCTTATTACGCAAGAGATAAAACATTTCCATTTCCATAAGAGATAATTTCTATGCTGCATGGATAAATTTTGTAATCTAAGGCTTATGGCGTAATGGCGTTATCGGATCATTATTTTTCCAAAACGAAGGAGATATAGATATAGTAAGCAGTGAGTGATACCACTGGATGATAGCAAATGTTTTATGAAAAAATTTGAAAGACACTCTTTTTGGAGTGCATGTGGTTCCAATAAGAAGGTGCCACATGTCATACTGTTGACTCCACTATCAGCGTATTCCAAAAGATTTTTGGAGAAAGGATAATTTCACGAAATCTGACTGTTAGGTGGCTTATTAGAAGTTGCTATTCATCAGATTTACATTACTATTTGTATTTGAAATTATTCGGCTATTTGAACAAACCATGAAGTCTTAAATCATTAAGAAAAACGCTGAATGCTTCTTTCGCGACATTAGACCCGAGTCATTGCTTACAATCATCAAAACTTGGATTAACTTTAATTCACGCGCGTGCACAAAGTCCAGGTGGATACTTCTGTTGAATGGGGAAAAACACAGCTGTTTTATTAAAAAAAATAATGTTATAAATTATACTTCAAAATAATGAAATAAGTAATAGTACATTTCATGAAAGACTGAGATGAGTTTTATTAAGGAAAACACTTAAATGGAAAGGAACAGCGGAATACTTGCCGAAATAGAAAAACGCTCTTGTATTCGATCAGTGAACAATCATAAAAGCTAAAACTGGGAGGTAACTGAACGTGTAGAATAGACAATATCCCTGCATCAGAGCAATGGGTGTAAATTGTTTCTGAAATGAACGAAAGATGCCTAAACATTTTAAGACCTAAAATATTCTAGAATTCATTCTTTAACGTCCAAGAGCCATCTACACCTGTTGCAAGGATGTTTTATGTTTTTAATACCATGTTGTCAAAAGAAATACGTAGCTTAATTTGATAAAAGATATTTTAGTAATGAGAGAAAACTGGGTACATTATGATTATCCCCATCCCCATGAAACGTTTAAAACACATTGGTGATTTTATGGTTTGGCAAAAAATTCCTGTTTGGTTAATTTTACGGCTGATAAGTAGGACTCTTTCACTACGCCTAAAATAATGAGAGAAAGAAATATTTTATAAGAAATAATGAATTTTATGAGGAAAATAGAAATCTGCAAGGCTGATATTCACATTTTTTATAGCCAGTAGATACCATTTAGCGTAATAGGGAAAACAATGAAACCATGGAAAATACAAACCATGGAAATTCTCCTCTATTCACACAACGTGTCTGATGCGCGTGTGTGCGGGTGGCTGTTATCACATGTATGTTCGACAAACATAGTAGTTCTACTGCATGTGGAAACTGGAGTTGCGGATAATCAGAAAGTACCCAAAATGCTGTCATGTCATGTGATAAATTGCTTTATAAGACTAAAATTTGCTGTATAAAATACGTTCCTTACAGAATATTTAGTCTAGCATACTGACGAAATACGGTATGCCTTAAATATACTGATTCTGTTACTAAATAGTAAACAGTTCATGTTTATGTCATAAAACATTATCCGTCTAGAAGCTGAAACAGTAGTAATCAGCCTTAATTTTTAGAATTTACAGTATTAGTTTCGAAGGTTTTACTAGAGAACTTCATCTTCAAAAGTGAAAATGACGAAAGAAAAGCTTGTGCTCACGCGATACACGTGAAAAGAATAGATTAGAAAATTTCAAAAAAAATCCTGGTGCTGGTGCCATTGTTTGACGAAAAATGAAGCCAGCTACAAAATAGTTTCTTTAAAAGCTGAGGGTAAATTCCGACTGGACTTTGGCTTATTAACTACAAATGAACAATTTTTATGAATGTCAAACATCTCTAGAAAATCTAGTTTCTCAACAGAAGATGTTTTTTGAATAATTTTGGCTTCAGAAACTATGAGAAGTAGGATTTTTTGTCCAACAATATTGAACAACGAATGACCACGGAATTCTTAATATAATCTTCTAAAACAAGGGAGTGCTTTTGTGTTAAAATGGGAATTTTTCAAATGCTTAGTCAGTGATACTAGATGAAAAACTCTGTCAATAGCCACAGCTTTTATGTAATTTATTTTTTGAACAACAGCTGAGTTCGAGGAACAAATAGGGAGCTTTCGGAAAACGACGGAATGAAAGGAAGCTAAATTTTGTCGGATGGCAGGATTTGAAGTGTGGTGGAAGGTAAACAGAAGGTGGTTGCCAAATTACTTTAGTATTACTTGCCAGTGTGGTTTAATATGCATTGGTCAGACTAAGAGAGGCTTAAAACGTTGCACTAAGGAACGTGAAGTATATCTTACGAGAAACGAAAGGCAGAAATCTTCTGTTGCTCAACATTACTGGACAAAAAATCCTATTTTCCATTTTACTGAAGCCAAAGTTATTCAAGTAACATCTCCTGTTGACGAACGAGATTTTTTAGAGGTGTTTGACATTCATAAAAAACTTTCAATTCTAGTTCATAATCCAGATTGCAACCCGAATTCACCCTCAGCTTTTAAAAAAATTATTTCGTAGTTGGTTCATTTTTTTACCATTAGATGGCGCCGGGAGCTACATTTTCGTTTTTGTTGGAATTTTCTCTATTTTTTTCACTTGCATCGCGTGGGCACAAGTTGTCTTTCATCATTTTCACTCTTGCAGATGAAAAGAAGGTTCTGAAGTAAAACCTTCGTAACTAGTACGACAAATTATAATGCTGATTACAGTGTTTGAACTTCTGACAATTGTTATTTGGTGTGGTACTTTTACTTTAATTAGCCTCCTATTTCTAAACATGGTCAAACATTTTCCTTATGTCCAATCCAAATGTCCCATTATTGGTTCAGGAAAATATGATCAAGCTACTTATAAAGAATATTTCGAATAAAGATTGCTGCATTTAAGAAATATAGTTAATGTTTTACCTTTACATGCATCAGCAAGGGCTTCCAAAACGTATAAAAGATTTTCATAAGCCGGAGGAATCATCGAATCAAAGTTATTTGTACTATCCCACCATAACTTCCGTAACCTTGGTAGGTAAATATATTTGAAATTTTGATGTAAAGTTCCATGTAGATTGTTGGATGAAGCATTCAGAGAAAAGAAGATCACACTCTGTAAAATGTTTCAAAACATGTTATTACAAACCAATAATATTTTTCGCACAAAATATGTAACATTAGATTTCGTAAAACTTTTTTTTTGCTTTTAATATTTAGAAAGAGAGGATAAGAACTTTGGGTAATGATGTAATATAAGATCTACTGCTTTTAGTTAGTAACTTATTTCTTTTAGTTAGCTATGAATTGGCATTTAATTAGTTATACTTTTAATAAGTTACCACTTTTAATTAGTTACTTATTGGTGTCATTAAAACGCTGCTTCTAACTATGAAAGCAGACACAAATTATTAGGAATACTTCAATGGAAATGATTCCATTCATTAATATAATAACCTATCAAATTTTCAGTTCCGTTACATTTAAATTCCTTCTAATTTTACAGAACAAAAGCAGGAGTCCAGTTTTAAAAACAAAACAAAAGATGGCATTTTTAGAAGCCATTAGCCAAACGCATTATGAACGTAATGTAGTATGGTAAAAAATAGTCATTATTTTTATGAATGGATCTCAACTATGCTTTTTCGAAATAACATCAGCGGTGCTGTACTCCGAATTTCTATAGCTTCATAATTCAATAATAATAACTTCATAAAATAAAAATTTCAAAAGCCTTCATAAACATACGGGCGATAAAATGTTCAAAACACGAAGTGATTAAAATGGCAACTACACTGCTGGCCAACGTAAATACAACACCCTGAAGGAAGCATGCAAATAACATGAAATTTAGAACATGCATTACCGGGAGGTGAGATACGCAAATGACTAGAATTTCAGCGCAGACGCACATCACGCGCGCCTGAGGCGCCACTTCAAAGCGCTATTTAAGGCTTGGATTTTTCGACGATTTCAAGTTCGGTAATTGTGTTTTCCTTGTGGTTTTAAAAAAAACGATCAGTTATGCCTTGTAGTAAACAGCGATCATCGTTTGATCAAGTATCTGAGTTCGACAGAGGAAGGATAATGGCCTGCCGAGAGCGTGGATTACCTTTCAGGGAAATCGGTAGTCGTGTTGGACGAAACCAAACAACTGTAATGTGGATATGTGACCGTTGGATGCAGGAGGGTACGACGGACAATCCACCTCAGCGCACCACTTCACGTGATGACAGGAACATTGTGCGCATGGCAGTGACGGATCGCTCAGTCACATCACGAACCATAGCACAGCACATTCAGTCTGTAACGCATCATCCAGTGTCTGCGCGTACCATTCGACGCCGTTTACAGCAGAGTGGTCTGTCGGCAAGACGTCCATTGCTTCGTCTGTCCTTGACGCAGAACCACAGACGTCTCCGCCGCCAATGGTGCGATGAAAAAAGAATGTGGACGGCAGAATGGAATGAAATTGTCTTTACTGACGAGTCACGCTTCTGTCTGCAACACCACGATGCTCGGATTCGAGTCTGCAGACACCGTGGAGAGAGGATTCTGAACAGCTGCGTTATGCACCGCCACACTGGTCCTGCACCGGGTATTATGGTATGGGGCAGTATTGGATATCACTCTCGCACTCCTTTAGTACGCATTGCCGGTACTTTAAACAGCCAGCGCTACATCTCCGAGGTGTTGGAGCCAGTTGTCCTTTCTTACCTTCAGGGCTTGCCCACAGCCATATTTCAACAGGATAATGCGCGACCTCACGTGGCACGCTTTGTCCAAGGATTCTTCGTCAATCACCAGATTGAATTGCTTCCCTGGCCGGCTCGCTCTCCGGATCTTTCGCCGATAGAAAACATGTGGTCCATGGTTGCTGAACGATTGACTCAGATTACATCCCAAGCTGCCACACCAGATCAACTTTGGCAACGTGTGGAAGCTGCTTGGTCTGCTGTACCCCAAGAACACATCCAAAGTCTCTTTTGAATCAATGCCGAGGCGTGTGGCAGCCGTGATCTCCAACAATGGAGGCTACTCAGGCTACTGATTCTGAAAGGAACCACACTTCTCACAGAAGTCTATGAATTTAATCGTTTAATACTTGGTCAATATGTTATGTACTAAATAAATTTTGTTGTGATATCTCTTGTCTTTCTTGGTGTTGCAATTTGGGTGGCCAGCAGTGTAATTTCAGTGGCGCCAAATGAAAAATAAATCACTAAGTAAAAGTGGTAGATCGCATACTACATCACGACCAAACTTTTACATCAGATCTAGTCCAACATTTCACACGAATTTTAGTGAATTTCTAACGTTGGTAAAAATATGGAATTTTCTCTTTCACAAAAAAGTTCCCGAATTAAAATGTAAATAAATGATTGTTATCATTTTTGTTGCGAGTCTTGAGAATAAAAGTGTTTTATTTAAAACTTATCATTAGAAGAAAATAGGAAGTGTATTTTAAAACAAAATAGAATGATACAGTTATAATGAAATGTAATGAAAGCATGGATGCAATAGAATCCTGCTATAATGGGTTCAGATTAAACGGTTTTCAGATTTAAACGGTATCTTTTACTTCCCTAAAAGAATAAGCTATAGCCGAAAATATCTTTATTTTACAGTGATTTAACTGCGCTTGATAAACTGAAAAAACTCCTCTTTTTGAATTTTTTAAAAACATTTTCTTGAAAGTGAATTGATTTAGTCATCAAGTGGTTTTACCCAAATTTTTGTACATTGTGCAAAAAAAAAGGGGGGAGCAGTTACATATCTCCCGTTCTACTGGGCCGATTGACGAAATTCAAATTGCATTTTCTATGTCTCGAAAGCACGAATTAAGATACATATTAGATTTATATATAGCTTTGTTCTAACATAGGTATTTTGACACAAAATTGAACTTTTTCTGAAATAACTTACCAATTTTTTTTCCGTATTTCGATTCTACGATTCAAATTATGCCTAAATATTAAATTTCTTAAAATTTTGTGTGAAATTTACGGAGAAATTCAAAAAATTAACTTGGCGAAGTTTTTCAGTTTGAGCCAAGAATAATTCTCTTGGCGAACTTCTTAATATGTGACAAACTATTTTCCTTGCAGGGGAGGAAAAAACGTCACATCGTTCCTACCTTTCTATATTGTGGATGAGAGGAAAAAAAGTCGCATTGTTCTACTTTTAAATAATTTTAACAAAGTGCGTAAACCACATTTTCGTTATTATCGCTTTCAACAAATATGCCAAATTTCAAAACGCGCCAATATGTAAATTCACGTGTCTCGTCGGAATTTTGAATAAAAAGCTCTAATTTTTTGCAGGTATGCTTAGAAATACATCTACTCTAAGATGATTGTAAAAATTTAATAGGTTATTATTCAAATTTTTTTTTCGAAAAATTTATAAAAATTATTTACAAATACAAATTTTAAAAATAAATCATAAAAATGGGTTAATTTTATTTGGAATGAACCAAAATTTCAAACTGTGTAAGAAGGAATCCTAAGTTTCATAAAAAAAATAAATATTAATAAATACATACCAAATTTAGTTAACAATGAGGAGCTAAAACTTTGAGAGCTAATTTCTTTAAAAATTACTCATTCGATTTTTACAAAATTTGGCAGTTTGGCATAATTTGAGTTGTAGAATCGAAATATAAAAAAATTGGCATGTCATTTCAGAAAAAGTCCGATTTTCTGTCAAAATACCTATATCAGAACAATGCTATAGATAAATCGAATATATATCCTAAGTCGTGCTGTCGAGACATGAAAAACGCAGTTTGAATTTCTTCAATCGGCCCATTAGAACGGGAGATATAGAACTGTCCTCTTTTTTTTCGCAGAGTACCTACTAGTTTTTTCAATATTTATTTAGCCATGATGATTTATTCACTTTGAGGATGTAATGTTATGATAATGAAAAAGGCAGTGGGTTCAGTGTTCCGATAGAGGACAAAGTACAGTAAATCACACTGTCAGCTCTGATCGAGAGGCTGCAAAAGAAATTTCTAATAAAGTTATAAGGTACTTCTCTCGCCTTCTTTGGTGTAGTGGTCAGCATGCTCGACGCGTAAGCGCGAGAGGTTCGTGGTTCGATTCCTATCGAAGGCGTTGCTCATTTTTCATGCTTCGAAATAACCTAATGTCTCTACAAAGTATGAAACAGAAAATTGAGTTTCTAACGTTTCTAAAAAATTAATAGTCAAATTAAAAAGTTTTGGGAGTAAAATTTGCAGATTTTAATATCACATTAATTTTCTAAATAACTTAATATACAAAATATTTTCAAAATGCACATAATTTCTTTTAGATAATTCAATATGTTATTGGTAAGCAGAACGTTTAATAAATCTTTGAATCTTTTTTTAAAATCTGAAGAGTAAGGATTTGATTTTGTTAGATAGCATGGTGAATATTAAATTTTACTGAAAAACAGAAGTAAAATATTCGTACTGTATGCTTGTGATTTATTTTTTGTTAAGTATGGTCCATAGATTACGGTATCTTCGCGATTTCTACGCCTTGCTTATCATAGATGTGTCTTTTACTGCAAGAAAATAGTATTTTTTATTATAAAAATTATTTGATTTATACATTCTGAAGGATTCAAATATTTCGTACCCCAAGTAAATCAATTTATGCTGCTTTTCGGGTATCATAATGTAACTGACAAATCAAATTTCATGAAAACAAACATTGAAATTGTAAGTTTCAGATTATTTATAATCATCACTAATAATTTATTCCTACGATATTAGAATTTCAAATTAAGGAAGAGCTTTTTTTCATATTCTTACTTTTTTAAATGATTGATAATTAAAAATCATATTTATATTTTGCTTCATATTTATAAATCTACATAAAAAGATTCTTGAATTATCTAATGTGTAAATGAGAATAGTATTCTTATAAAAATATAAACAAGAGAGTGAGGGCTTCTTTTTATACTTTTCTAGAATTTCAACAAAGTAATCTACTCTAAAATTATCTGTTAAAAGCATTGTATAAACATGAAAAATTATTTCTCATACCAACTGGATATCTGAAGTTTTATTTAAACTAAAATTTCCAAGTTTAAAACTTTCGATTATTGAATATTTAAACTGTATTTGAGAATTTCATACCATTAAAGGCTTTATAATATATTGGAAATAACATTTTCAACAATGTGCTGAAAATTATACTTCTGAAATATTCTATAATATAAAAATGAAGGAATGCCAGAACAGACCGAAGAAAGGTTCGAATACAAAGACGGATCCATATATCAGAACTGAATTAGTATTGAGATTTCAGAAGATTAAGCGTAATACGTAGAATCAGAGCAAAAATTAATCTTGAATTATAATTTTAGAAGATTTTTCGAACAACTTTGAAGAAAATTCTTAGAAAGTGATCATTGATGGTCAATTCATCTATGGTATGAATTTGTCCTACACTGAATAAATAAACTATATGTATACCTTTATACGCCATTTCATCTAAAATCATCTTCAAATAGTTCATAAGCTTAAAGAGATATATTTTATGTATGTCATTGAATTAAATATGTGTATTTGTCAGGGAGTTTCCTTGAGAGACAGAAAAACGAACTTTCTCAGGATATTTAAAATCTGCATGTTCCATGTCTATTCATTATAAGTTTTATTCCTTTCCCATAAAATAAGAGATAAACTTTACGAAATCATACAATTTTGAAATTTTTGACAATTATATGCTTAGATACTAACTACTAGAAAGGAAGGACTTGGAAACTTGGAAGGAAAACTTAGATTAACTTGGATTAATACTGATTATAATTTCCTAGTGTTATCACTTTAATACTTACCGTATTAATGACGTTCTGAGGAAGAGCTTCATTTGTTATATCTTTTATGAAAAAGGCACACGATCCTCTTAAAACTACTCTTTCACCAGTATGCAGAAGAATGGAAGAAGGCGATGCAGCACCTTTTAAAACATTAATAGAATATTGAAAAAGTTACAGAAAAATTGAAACTGTTTAAAGCAGACTAACATGTAACATGATTTTAAATTATTCGATTATGTCATTTTTAAACTAAGAACTCTATAATAAAACTTAACCTGCTTAAAATGTTTCGACTTGTGTAAATGAATATCTTTCACATATAGTTTAAATAATCATAATGTTTTGTTAAGATTTTTTATAATCCTTTTGTATAACTTTTATCTCCTTCTGTGGGTACAACTCGACGTTGTGGAAGGGCGGCAATGTTCTCCGGATGGGGAGCGGCTAGCGAACCCATCACCAAGCTGCGGGTGGCCTCCCCATTATGCAAGAGCCTGAGCAGATCTTGGTGGTATATTTAACATCACACTTACAAAGATATACTCGGTAGTGAGTACTCTCTGGTGATGCTCGTAATGGGGTCGTCTTGTCGGGGCAGGTCTTCGTGAGTGTCACAGATAACGGTGATGAGGCGTACTTTAGTGTTGAAACTGGTTAACTGCATTTGGTGCCGTATAACTTATATTACGGTCCAGATCGTGGAGGTAAGAATAAACTTCCTACCTGCATGGTCCAGACAGTCTAGTGGTCAGTGGATAATCTAGTGGACTTCCGATGGGTTGATAACGTTCAGTATGGATGGGCTCGGCACGAATCCCGGAGACGGCATGGATGTTGAAGTGTGTAGTGTCTATGAATATAATCCCTCTCGATAGGATTTCTATTCAGATATTGATTGATAGAAGTCTTTCTTGCGCATATTACTCGAAGTTAAGAATAATCAAAATGCAGTTCTTTGATTATTGTTACATTAGTATGTTACCAAAGCTACCGCTTACTATATTCTCTACATGAA
The DNA here is from genome assembly GCA_000611955.2 of Stegodyphus mimosarum. Lineage (NCBI taxonomy): Eukaryota > Metazoa > Arthropoda > Arachnida > Araneae > Eresidae > Stegodyphus > Stegodyphus mimosarum. Next base: position 245,897 of record KK113247.1, read on the forward strand.
AAAGTCATGAAAATCCCAAGCAAACAGCATGCTTGGTTGCGAAAAACTACGCCAAGAAAAAGTAACATCATTGCAAAATTGGAGCTATTAAGCCACTGAATTGACTATACTTTGAGGTAAAATAATTTTTATTCTTTTTCATGCGTTTCATTAAAGAGCGCTCCAGATTCGTCCATAGCATTCCATAGCATGCAAAGTTATTTTCAATTCTTTTGTACATGTGTGCTATTCTAATTAAAAAAGGAAAAGAAATGGGCTAAAGAAAGAAATAGAACTAAACCAATCAATTTCTAAACTAATCTGAATTAATCCAATGAATTTCTCCTCATTTACTACAAAATATTCCTCCTTTTGTGATGTGTACCTATATTATAGGTTGCTCAATAACTAAAATTCTCTATGCAAAAATTTATAAAAGTTTGTCTAGTAACTTTCGTCAGTTAGTCTAGATGTCCACGAAGATTTAAAATAACAACCGTCCTCTTTGAATAACAAGTTTGAAAATAAAATGTTTCTCAGAATCTACACCTACTGAAGAGCGGGTGAAAGACCATTAAGAATATCTTTTCTGACCAAAACTGTTGTTCTTTTAAAACACGTTAACGTGATGTGTTTACCTGATGGTCGTCAGGGACGGCTTTTCACAAACAATAACTTTTCTCGGCACACTTTGAAGATTATAATAAAGTGATCTACTGACTATCTGATTGGGAGAAATTTATTCATTTATGATGCATGTAGAAAATAATGATCTACGTTGTCTTTACTGCGTTTCTAGCTTTACTTGCTTTCCATAATCTACTTTTGGAGAGCTTCGGATCTTTGAGTTTAGGATATAGAAAAAGTTATAGCTACGAATGAATTCTTTTATAACCTGATACAATAGCTTCACTCAGAAATGCATTCTCATACTACATTTGAACACAAGCTGTGAGTGAAACATTTCCAGGAAACGCTCTATTTATGATCCAAACTAGTGGTTCACAAACATTTTACGATCTCGACCCCATTTTAGGTGCTAAGGAAGGACTGCAACCTTAGGTACTGAGGAATATGCATTTTCTAATATATTTGGACCCATATTACGCAACTTTTTCACAACCTTGAGGACACAAAAATTTTTTCGCAACCCTTAGTTTAAGACCACGGTATAAGCAATAACATAAATGTAGAAAGTGACTACTTTGAACGCGGTGGAGCTCAAATTTAATGCAGATTAATTTTTATAAAATTAATCACTGTAGTCTGATTTCTTTTTTAATCATTACAATGCATAATACTATTTTTGATTCTTCAAAATTTTAATTCTCTTTTCGCTTGAAACCGTTCTACTAGGAGTAATTTATTTTCTCTTTTGTAATTTTGTACATTTTCTGCTAATTATCTTCAATAGTTGCTTGAAAAGAATAATCCAATAATGTGCTTTATTTTCAAGCAATAATTCAATGATATTTTTTATGAAAGTGAAAAATATCTTCAGCAATCGTTAGTTTCGTAAAATACCTTCAAGGGATTTAAATAAAAAAAAAATCTGAGAGGTTTCAGATTTTAAAGATGGCCCAGAAGGGTTTGTTAAGGTTTTTTACGCTCTCACTGAGCTCGCAATCTGCCAGTCTGCCGTTACACTAACTCCTACAAACCCATTTTTTTTGTGCGTGTTCTTTTTGCTTTATTATTAAGAATAGTTTTCTTCGTTCTAACGCCATATACAATTCAATACAAAATTACAAAAATTTTAAAAGTAGCATAGCAGTGTACCTATAGAATTCCCGACGTAGTGTTAAGTGTTGTCAACATTTGTTTTTTTTTCTTTTTCAGTCTTTTCTCAGTTTATCATATCAATGTTTAGTTTTCTTATTAAGATGGTTTGACAAAACATTTTTTTTCTTTTTATTATTAAGATTTTGTGTGTTTATTTTATTTACTAAATATCACGTTCTTGGCGTTTACAGTGCTGTCACTGCGTGATTTGATATCGTTGCGTTTGTTAATCAAACATTCCTTAAATTTTTACAAAATATGAAGCAAATAACAAAACAAATTCGAAATTCAAAATTCCAGGTGCCTATATTCGTGTGGGCGTCTACTTTATTCAAAATTTGATGGTTCTAGGTACCGTTGTTTTTTCACAGTGCAAGAAACTTGCATAAATTCATGCAGATTCTTCATTACTTAATTTCTTTAAATATAATACAGGGCTATAATATTTGGTGGCAACAATATGAAAAGTGATGAAACGCACTGAAGTGCTTGGAAGCCTAATGCCGTTTCGCGACTAATATCCGTTTCGGAAGTAAAGTCTCTTTTGGTCTAGTACGTAATGAATAATCAAAGCCCTTTTTCCGATGTTAAATTCCTCGTGCTGGAACCAGTTTCTTTAACTGATTGCATTTGTTCAACGATCTTTAAAAAAAAAATAAGAAGCTTTTTTTTTTCAGTCTAAAGGGTTTTTGTCAATGAAGAACTATTGTTTTCGTTTTCGCGGTTTTGCGTTCGAAACATTAAATGTCTGAATCACTTTTCAAACTGTTGCCTCCAAATATTGCAGCTCTGTATTATATTTAAAGAAATTAAATAATGAAGAATCTGTATCAATGTATCTGTATTTCTCCAAATGTGATAAAACAACGGTACTTACAGGCATCAATTTTGAATAACGTACGTTTCCACCCGAATATGCGCATCTGGAAACCCAAATATGGAATTTGGAATTTGTTTCATTACCTTTTATTTGTAAAACTTTAATGAATTTTTGAGGAACAAACTCAAACGATTTCGAAGCCAGCAATGGCAACACTCTACGAAAAAAAAAACTTTTTATCTAAAGCGCGCGGAACTGTGTATCGAAAATTCTAAAGATATACTTATTTTAAAATTATTTTGCGATATTGCTGTTGAACTGAATTTTATGGTTTAAGTGCGAAGAACATGATATTGAATAAATAAAGGTAACACACAAAATGTTAAAAAACGCCCCTTTAGACGTAATTTAAAGTCTGAAACTTTTCAGTTTTTTTTTAATTCCTGATAGACAGTTTTGTTCATCGGTCCTTTTTTTAATTACTGTCTGTTACTTACTTGTCTTGATGACTGAGCGATACCTACAATGAATTGGAGATGGGGGCGTAGTAACAATTTGGAGAAGGCTTTTCTTTGTAGATACAAGAATGACATGGACAGACGTAGCCGAATTCAAGAAAATTCATTGCTGGACATTCTTTAAATACGTATTGTCAATCACATACAATCACATACTATCACAGTTTTGTATAGTTTAGCACATCTTTAGACAAAGGATGACACAGAGAAAAGACCGATGCATGTTACCAGGCAAAGAGGCAAAGCCGGGTATGCGCTCAGAAAAGTCGTGGGAGAACCAAAAATTTCTTTCATCTGATTGGAGAAAAGTTATCCGCAATGCTACTCGTTATATAAGACTGCATGATGGGGATTAATTTTGAGATGACGAATTTTAGATTGATTTGTTATGAATAGTTATTAGTTTTAGGGCAGGAAGGGGAAGTAGCCAAATTAAACTGAGAGGTAAAAGAAACTATTGCCAAATTAAGGTTAGTAATTTTCTTTCATATTTGATATCTTAGGTGTATTTTTCAGGCTTTGGAAAGGGAGGGAAATGACCTTTTAGCAATGGTGAAAGGGTTTCATGGGGGAAGAAATGTCGAAAACCACTACATTAAATACTGCAATTTGACTAAATTTGGAACTTAATCCGATATCATCCAGATTGGTCTTATTACCGATTAGCATATCAACTAATAATTTTTGGCACTTAATTTACTTTATACAGTAATAGAATAAAATGAATGAAATAATTTTTTTTCCTTACTAGCTTCGACAAAAGATTCTGAAGAAAGAAACACCATTCTTCGTATTTTAGTTTCAGTAAAGAAAGTGTTGGCAAAGTCCACCTGAAAAAGATATATTAAAATTAAAATAAATCCTTTTGTGGGAGCGGAAGACGTAAAATTAAAAATCATTCAAATATTAACTAAGAATAAAACTATTTGATTATACTTCTGCCAAATGTTGTCTAGCTTGACTAGCTTGAATAGACTAAAGTCATTCACTATTATTTGTTTTAGTTTGATTTATTGCTACAATATATACATATTTACAGTCAGCGTTATGCCACGAGATCTAAATGCATCGTCATTGTACTTTCCTACATACAAAGCGGAATAATAATAAAAAAAAGCTACTTAGTTAGAAGTAATGACTTATTTGCATTTTAATTGTCAGGAGCAGTTTTTTGTTTTGTTTTGTTATTTTAACCAAATTAATTATTTATTTAAAAGAAATATTTCCCTTTAAATTAAAAAACTTTACTCATTGCTAGATTTAAGTTTGTCGTCACATAAATTTAAGTCTGTTGTACAGTACACATACAGAAGTCTGTTGTTAGAAGTGTAATTTGAGTTAAAAAGCAATTAACGACAGGTAATAAAATCTTAACAAATACATATGCTTTATGTTATAATTCACAACCCTTGCATACCTTATCTTGTTGGCCATTGTCTTCAGATAAGTCATCTTTGTTTTGTCCACTGGCCAAGGACACCAAAGACAACATGTAGTCGTAGCGACTGTCGACTTGTATCTCAGTATCATATTTCTTGCTCTTTTTCTGAAATGAAATAAAAGTAATTTGAACTTTTCTTTATGTTAAAGTTCTGCTCTTTATGTTCCTTTATGTTATTTATTATTCGTCTTTAGTTTTTTCTTCCTTCAGTTCTTCTGTCTGATAGGTAAAATAATGTTAACAATTGATTTCAATTAGGCATTAAGTGAAATATACTTAGTCAAAAAGCATTTTGTTGATAGAAATAGTCAAGATAAATATTGATTCATTGTATTTATTAATTATCATTCTAAGAGGAGAAAAAAAACGTTTTTATGTTGTGTAGATCAATAGGATATTTCGCATTACAATTATTTTCACCTTCGCTGTTGTACTGACATGTAAAACCAGAATGCATTGAAACAGTAAACGAAATACATTGCTCTCAAAGATATTATATGCATTTTCTGCATTTTCTGGTATCACTCAATACAGTGATTAAAGCGGCATGGGATTACTACTTGAGAATATTTATTCTCATTTATGTGTAAGATAAATTATTTTTCTCCTTTTAGTGCGTTCATTATCACATCCGTGTTAAGAAAAAGCTTATTGCATAAACATCGTTTTTTTAAATTGTATTTTAGTTTTTGCTACTTTCACTTTTTCTGCACATATACCTATAATTTTAAGCAATATTGAAAAAGACTTTCTGCTTATATAAATAAAGAGTATTTGAGTTTTTGCACCTTGCAGGTTTTAGCCAAAGTACACTTAAAAGAAAAAATTATATTTTGACTAAGATGAAAAAAAAAAAACTATGTAAATTCAGTTAATACTGAAAATATATTACATTAAGATGCAGAGCACCGTAATCATTTTCATGAATTATGTGACTATAGAAGTCACTGAAATATTTGTGACAGAAATGTCAAATTTAACTCAGGGATGAAAATCGATGAGTATATCATTAAAAAATATCAAAGTTCAGTGAACTATGGAATGGCCTGCTTGTCTTTTTTCAAGGCTCTTTAAGTGAGACCTTACTTTTGAAGTAAAACCGTTTACTTCTCCAATGAAAATATAACTAAAGATAAATCTTCGGAAGGGTGAAACATTCCGATTTTCTTCTGTTAAGGAAAATAAGTATACCTTCATCGGGGTTTCACCGAATTTTTCTTTAATGTAATATGGTAAATTTAGAAAAAAAAAAAAAAAAAAAAAGAAAGAAAATTCCCCCCCTCCAAAAAAAACTCGTTCATTACCTTAATTTTACTTTATTAGTGTTTATAGTATAGGAGTTATTACTCAAGTTTTGTAATAATGCATTACAAGATTTTACACGTCATCGAAAATTAGGCAGTCTTGCAAATCCCAATAAATAAGATTTTCTTAGAGTACGTTGATATTGAATATATTGTTACATTTTCCCCAGTACTGTTTGGGATTATTTTAATGATATGTAGCATAAACCGGTTTAATATACAAAAATCATACCTGAAATGTAGTTATAATTACTTGAAACGGCTTTAAAATATACCTAAATTGTTGATTGTATTATAAAAGGATTCATAATTTTTGTGTGTAAATTGATAAGGCTAGTTAACTGCTGGCTTCAAGTTTGCCCATTTAAACAAATCTAAAGCCTATAAGAAGTTGTTAAGATTCATAACTAGTAGGAAATTCTGGTAAAGAACTTAAAATTCGGTAAAGATTTTATTCTTGCTTGGATAAGACAGAAATGTCCTAATAATCTACAGTGAATCATGATTATTTCATGATTATTTAGTTCTTAATATTATCTATATCTATTATATCATGATTATTTATTTCTTAATATTATCTATTATATTATGATTATTTAGTTCTTAATATTATTTATGTTAAGAAAATAGTTCTAAAATTGGCATTTGTGGGCTAACAAAGTGTACAATATAAAAACATCTAAATGAGTAACTGTGTGCGCATAGTCGAACTCAAAATTCAAATGAGTTTTAAACATTGCCCATGAAAACTCTTCCAAGAGCGTTTTTCATCATCATAACTATTTCAGGAGTTAGACGTATTAGATTCAATCATCCTTTTTAATGATGATACCAATATTCGTTCTAAAAGTTAATGTATTTCGGTATTAAACCAGAGCGTTATATTAGACGTTCACCTAGATTGATCGTTAATGTTTAACTTCATGTTAGATCTTAAGTTACGAAAATATTTGTAAATCTCCCAGAATAAAAAACAAATTGCTAAAACTGAACAAGCCTGATATAGTATAAAAAGGTAATGAAGTTGACTGTCGTCGTGGTAAGTCTTAATATAACGGATTTTCAGTCTTAACTGAATTTACATAGTTTTTTTCATCTTAGTCAAAATGTTATTTTTCATTTTAGATGTAATTTTACTAAAACCTGTCAAACAGAGAACTCAAACGTTCTATGTAAATAGATAATCTCTTTAATTCTACCTAAAATGACAAGTATATGTGGAGAAAAATTTTAAAAAAAAATAAGATACAGTTAAAAAAGATTTTTATGCAATACGCTTTTTTCTTAAAATGGGTAGGATAATTAATGCGCTAAAAGGAGAAAAATAATTTATCATATAATTTAATGGCAATAATACAGGGTGTTTATAAAGTCCCGGACCCATTTTGATGTTTAATAACTCATAAAATAATGAAGATATAAACAAACTTATGGCATTAATTGATGGAATAACTGATATATTTTCGTTTTCAGGTTTGAATATCTTTACTTTTGTAAATATCGTCTGCGCGTGTGGTTAATTTCAGATAATTTCATTTTCCAGTCTAAATATCTGTACTTTTCTAAATATCGTCTGCTTATTAATTGCATTTTTCTCTCTTTTGTTTTTGGCACTATTGCGCATATGGGGGATCTGAAAACCCCCATGAATACCATGAGGCATAAAGGGATTCCCCAAAGGTTAATGTGTGGTGTGGACAAATGCACGACCGAGTCATTGGGCCTTTCTTTTTTACAGAAAAGACGGTCTCATCAGTGGTATGCTTAGACATGTTGGAAAACTTCGTATTTACACAACTAGAAGAGCTTCAGCCACATGCCTTTTTGCAACAAGATGGTGCACCACCTCATTGGGGTACCATCGTTCGTAGTTCTTTGAATGACCATTTTACAGGAAGATGGATTGGGTGAGGAGGTCCAATTCCTTGGCCACCCAGATCACCTGATATAACGCCGCTGGACTTTTTGCTTTGGGGATTTGTAAAGGACAACGTTTACAGGAGGAGAGTGTCGAACATGGATGGCCTAAAAGCCAGAATTACAACCGTAATAGCCTCTGTGGATGCCGACATGCTTGCCGGTACCTGGCGTGAAATTGAATATCGACTTAATATTATCCGTGCGACGAAGGGGGCACACGTGGAAGTTCATTGACAAGGGTCATGAAACGTTTTGAGTCTATCTAACCATTTATGTTATTAATTTTAATCTATCTTTATTATTTTATGAGTTACTAAACATCAAAATCTGTCCAGGACTTTATAAACACCCTGTAGTTTGAATAATTCTATTTACAGAATTATTCAACAGTTAACAGAATTTTAATTGCAGAATTACAGAATCAATCTACAATTTTATATTGCGAAGAATAAAAGAGTGTAGTGCTCATGATAAATTTAAAATGTAATGTAATTAAATTAAAGAAACATCTAGAAAGGTAATGGCTTAAACATTTGACAACGGAGTTAAATTAATAGATTTCGTTGTTTAGGCTCCCCATTATTCGCTATATGAAATTGTAGATGAAGTAAGTAGAATTATTTAATCTCTTATTCCCGTATAAGTAGAGTTATTTAATCTCTTATTCCCATTAAATTACATGACAAATTATTTTCTCCTTTTAGTGCATTAATTATCACGTACATTTTAAATAAAATCTTATTGAACAAAAATGTTTTTTAATTGCATTTTGTTTTCTGTTTTTTAGTCTCACTTGTACCATTAATGACGGAATTTTTAGGCATTATTAAATCTCCAGTTCGTCATTATTCATTTCGCCAGATGGCGAAGTCAAAAGCACTTTCTCAAGACATACTCTTTTTTTTTTCTTCCATCTGCTTCAAACTGCAACACATTAAAAAAAATGTAGAACATTGCTCAATTCATATTTTTTAGCATTTTTGTTTTTAAGAGGGTGAAAAGGAAGTTTATTTTATAATCTGTGAAAATTTCAAAACTTTATGCCCGATGCATTTTACGTGTATCGTAAGTATAAAACCGTAAATGTAAATCATAAACGTAAAGCAGTTTAAAAAAATCTAGTGATTTTCAAAACTTTGCCAAAAATTCAGAAATTAAATTACAATTTCGCACAAGTTTCATTAAAAAGGTGTTTTTCCCGCTTTGTTCCATGGTGCAAACAGTAGATTACTAACATTTTTAGTTTATTCGCTAAACGAACATATGCTCGAAAGATCGTGTAAACATCCAATAAGAAACGTTCCGATTTTGATGACGAAAATATATCATAATAAAACACCATGAGCAAACTAAATAAAAGCTTATAATTAGTTGAGGAAAAAGTTTAATTTTAAAAAAATTACGGTTTTATTTTTTATAGCCAAAAAATAATTTTTCTTATTATTGCTGAATGACATATTTTCTACAATCCTAACAAATTTTAGAAATATTCTTTAAATAATTTTTCGGAAATGTATCAAAACGATTCACACTATGATTTTTTTTTTGCGAAATATGTCTATTGTTTCCGTAAATTAATTTGCGGAATCAATAGTTACATTATTATACGTACACCCACTTTCAAAAGTTAAGCACGGAGAGGAAAATGCTAATTTCCAGAAGCCAATCAGAATTGAAGAGGATGCAATTCGTTACAGAGGTAGATGGAAGTATGCAAATATGTTAGGTAACAGCCAATCGCGCTTTCATGTCAAGAAATATGCAAAAAATGCAGTCTTATAAGAAGCCAGCTTTATGAAGGGTTACAGAAGTTGATTGCAAGTGCTGATAGAAGGTGTTTAAAACTTTCGTACAATTTGTTTTCAAGACATACGTGTTTCTATGACCTTCCAGAAGACGAATGAAAGATTCTGAGCGCTGGCGTGCTGAGGGGCGCATTGAAGCAGGACAGTCGATCACAGATGTTGCTGTTTTCTCCGGCGTTCATCATTCTGTAATTTCACGTTTATGGAAACAATTCCAAACCACACAGACAGTTGTCCGAAGGCCCGTAGCCGGTCGACCAAGGGTTACAACCCCCGCGGAAGATCGATATATTGCTATTGTAGCCAAGCGGAATCACAGAGCGACCTCCGCACGTGTGACATCTATAGTTACAGCGTCCATTGGTAAGGCGACATTTGCAGCTACTGTACGGCGAAGATTACATATGAGTGGACTGTACGCCCGTGTACCTCGAGTTTGTGTTCATCTATCCGTCCAATCAAGAGGGGCACGATTACAGTGGTGCAGGGAACATGTCATTTGGAATGTGTCTGACTGGGACAATGTCATGTTTACTGATGAGTCAAGATTTGCTCTGGAGCCAGATGACAAGTGTATAAGGATATGGCGTGAACAACGAACACGCAGTCAGTTCCAAAACATCACCGAACATCACGCATTCCGAGGCGGAAGCATTATGGTGTGGGCAGGGATTTCATTAGAATACCACACCGACCTGCACATGTTTAAACGGGGTTCTTTGACGGCTCTCCGGTATTGAGATAAAGTCCTAGAACCCATTGTGAGATTGTACGCTGCAGCAGTTGGCTCTACTTTTGTTTTAATGGACGATAACGCACGTTCCTATACAGCTGACATCGTCAATGACTACCTGGAGAGTGAAGGGATTGCGCGTATGGCGTAGCCAGCATATTCGCCCGACCTTAATCCCATTGAAAATCTTTGGGATGCTCTCGGCCGTGCTGTATCTTCCCGTTTCCCACCTACAGCCGCTCTTATTGAGCTGGAAACTGCTCTACAAAAAGAATGGCGATTGCTTAATTCTGCGGTGGTTGACCACCTAACTGAAAGCATAGTCACAAGGTGTAAACTTTGCATACAGATGAGGGGGGGGATCATATACCATATTAATGTCCTTTTAAGTCTCCAGTATGTCATTATCTGATAACTTACAAAAATTTAATATTGTTTTCATTTCTGTATATAATTATTGATTTTGTTTTATGCATAAATATGTATGCTACTTTCTTGCCGAAATTTGTGTAAATTAAAGCAGCATTCGTTGATTTTTTGCATTTTACATCTTCGTGCTTAATTTTTGGAAGTGAGTGTATATATTCTATGATACGTATGTTTTCAAGGGCACTCAATATCATAGTCATAGCTTTATTCTAAATCTAAATATATGGTTGTTAGTATGTTTTAAGGGATATAATGTTCTTTATGAAAAATTTATCGAGCAATTCGCAAAAACTGTATATCCCAGTATACGAAACTTTAACGGAAAATTCTTTCATAAATGACAATAAAAATAAAATTGGACTAAAACGGCAAAGATGAACTAAACTCAATTGTTTACTTTGACAATCTTCCTTTCTCGCTTTTAACTAACAATTGATCTAATTTACACTCTATTTGGAAAAAAATGGATGTTATTTAATCGACTTCTTTTATCTAACACAGCTTACTAGCGGAAAGATGAATTTTATTATTTGTCTATTCTCATATTAAAGCGTAAAGAGGAATTTTATTATTTGTCTTTTGTCATATTCGTCCAGAAATTGACGGTTATTTGAATATGACAAAGCATACGAGGGCTACCTGCCTAAGAAAAGAGATACCTTCGCGGAGAACTTTCTATGGAAAACCTATTGATATTCACGCGTAACAGCTCAGGAAATCCACGAAAACCAACTATACAGCCAGCCCGTTCACCTGCGTTCAATCCCGGGCTGAACAGTAACTCGTAGATCACATTAAAAACCTGTAACAGTAACCTGTAAAAACCTGTAACATTATTGTATGAAAACACAGTATGCAACAGAGTATGTAATCGCGAATTGTATGGCTGAGAAATCACAGCATGTGTAATTGCTGTTAATTTTGCACTTTATATTTACAATTATGTAAATTTCTGAGTTTGTCAATGGCAGCATGTGACGGGGGAAGCTTTCTAGAGGCAGACTTTCTAGACTTTTTATTTTGGAACACGAGACATGAAAAATGTTAAATGCCCATGCCGGGGCCCATGCCAACTTTAGACCTTCCGATTGCTAGCTGGACGTGCTTTTCAGTTACACCACGAAGGCATGTAATAAGGCTCAGAAATCGGGACCCAGTCACCAACCCTGATGGTGTTGAATTGTTGAATTATCCTTCACAACGTTTTAGTTTTTTCGCCAGTTCCAAAGACCGCTAAGCATTTTATTTTGGAAAGAGAAACATGAAAAATATCCTGTGCTTTCGGCGAAACGAACTACAGACCTTCCGAATGCTAACCGGACGTACTTTTTAATTACGCGACGAAGTCACTCGCTAAGTAGGAATAAAAACTTTACAACTTTATAATAACACTCCAAAAATTTTAATCTTCTAGAAAATTTGGGCAAATTTATACAATTTGATAGGTTTGTGTCCATTTTATGGTAATAAATGTTAAAACAGGTTACCATTTAAGTATGTTTTATACATTTGGAAAAGACTGTTCTTTTTTTTGGGGGGGGGTTATTATTCGTATAAACATTGTTTGCCTATCTGTCTTTTCGAATTAAACCATAAAAAGTATGCTGTCCCCTAACATAAAATACATGTAGCAAAATTAGAAAGAAGCTTAAACATTTAAAAATTAAAATTAAACAATTCAGTAAAACATATAAATAGCAGAAAATGCCAGTTAAGATAATTTAGTTAAAATTAAGATAATTAAAGTGCAATAAAGTAAAATTTTTTCTATTTAATTAATTATCAAGATATAACTGCACCATCGTGACCACAGGGTAAAATTATAAATATATAAAAATTTAAAAAGGACGAAAAAGAATTCTCGAGTAAAACCGCTGAATAACTAAATTATCTGAACTGGCAATCTCTGTTAATGCTTCCAGTATGAACAATCATCTAGGTATAATTCAGAAACGCGGCTCTGTTGAAAATTCTGCAATTGCTCCTTGGAAAAAACCAAGGAATTTTCAACATTTTAAAAACTTTTATGTGAGTTTTATTAATTTGTTTTATAGTTTATATCAGTTTCATAAATTTTAGTTAATTGCTTTTGTTTCAATTTTGAAATGTTTATACCCTTGCTTTAATTTTTATACATATTTCATGTTAGCGAATAGTGTACCTTAATTTCACAGCATACTGCGAGATTTTTGTAATACATATCATCATAATTTGAAATTTCTCAATTTTTGTTTATCTATCTCTCTCTCTCTATATATATATATATATTTAAAAAAGGGACTTAGCAATATTGATGGTGTAAAGATTGAATCCATAATGAAAACCAAAATTTTGATTTCATAGAGTGCTAATCTATTTTGAATGGGAAACTGGCATCCGAAGGCAGATTCAATCTTCCTTTTATTTTCCGTGAACATGATGCAGCCTCAAACAAATATTTACATTTTTGATAGATTAACAATAAGAAGAGAGCAGCAGACTGCAGTCTGGGTAGGCCGAAGAGTTGAAAGCGAGTGCATTAGTTCAGAATGAAATCTTAATTCAGACTGAGTATTGGTTCTCAATGCATTTTTATTGGATAATTAATACTGTTGCAAAATTATTATTCACTGTTTGTGTTTTACTTCCATCTTCCATTTACATCATCAGAATTATGTAAGAGTCATATGATATGAATTAGTCTCGGAATGACGCAGTGCAAATAGAGATTAGTATTTTTAGAATAGAGAAGGAAAACGAATTTATGCTGCTAATTTAAATTATACTTTATCTTTTATATATTCTTTATTTTTCTCACATATATATATGAAAAAATCCGTACTTTTATTCTTACATATAAGGAACTAATCCGTACTTTTATACTTATTTGAGATTCTATAGTCAAGTAATTGCTTTAAGTACCTATTAAAAATTCTCGACAGCACTTTTATAATTTTGAAATACCTAACATTATACATTTTATCTAACTATTGCACGAAGCATTTCGACATCCATGGCAGAAAAATCAGAAGATTATTTTGAAAAGTTTCCTGCTAAGCATTTGGTATATAGAGCAAAAGGAGGTAGGACTGTACCTTAAAGGTTATTTTGAAATAGTATAAAAAATGTAATGCTTTTACCTTGAGTGTTTTCAAATAGTCATCACCGACGTTCAGAAGCTTTCCTTTGGCTTTACTTAGTTGATGGACTGTAGACCAAGAAACATTGCTGCTTTTGAAAGGCCATCTTCCTTCGAAATTCATAATTTTCTAAGTTTAAATATTTCGCATAACATTTCAATACATGATTCCGGACCCAGGAACCTCTCTTTCACAATTCTTCATTGTGAGCAAAGAATAAGAAATTCCAAAATAAGTTCCGTTGCCACGTGACGTTTTATTGATTGTGCAAGATTTCTTAGCAACGAGGAAAATTCCGAATTGGGTTGTTCTTCGATCACTCTTCATCAAACTTCGGCAAGTGTGCTTGTTATATCCTTAACACGCGACTTCCAGTCAACGTATCCAGGAAAACTAATTATGAATTACAAGTAATGAAATGGTATATAATATTATACAAGTAATTCTGATGTTTATCAAATTAACAGGTTCCATTTTCAACGATTTTTCTGTGACAAATATAGAATAGATAACTGCCGGTTTCGATGTATAATATACGTTAAAACTGAGCCTAATAGACGCATTTGAGGCCAAATCATTAAATTTATTAAGTTATGAAAGATGGGTTCGGGATGGATTCTTCATGCGTTGCAGTAGATTATGAAAAAATACTGGAATATAATTCGCTGAAGAAGAAAGATGTTTCATACAGTACTTTTAAGGGAAATCGGCTTCTATTCACGTTAAATCTGGAGAAAATCAAGTAAGATTCCTGATGATACAGGTCTACTGTTGCCTGTTTATTTGGGTTTCTCATGTATAATGTAAATAAGATAACTTTAAATTCTGTACATAGAGAGATAATCCTTAATAAATAAACATGCTATTTAAACTGAATAGATGGGAAGACTTAGTGAATAGAATAGGTGAATTTTGCTCAATGTTATTTATCCTACAATATAAATCATAATATTGATTAAAGCAGTATATTTAGATATATTGCTTAGATTTCGATTTATGGGAGGCAAATGAGGAGGCAACGATGGCCGCCATATTAAATGCCTCTACAATGATGGCCACCACATCTGGCCTTGTGGCCACTGCTGAATAGGCAAGTGCCCGCCATTGGATTAAAAAAAAGAGCTTTTAAGTGTTTGATAATATTTACAGCTGAAATATGAGCAGAATTACTATTTAGAAAAGAAATGCGATTAAAACTATACAGTACAAAGATTTCTTCAAACTCTAATGTAAGTATGAGGCGCTCTAATATGCACTCCAAATGGGCAATCTAAATACGTGGCGAGCCGAAAGTCCTCTCGAGAGGTTGGTACCTTCGAACTTGTCCCCCAGGGTGCTCTCCATCAAAACTGGGGGCGAAATTGAGGAAAGTTGAACTGTCACCTGTAAGGTGTTCAAGGCTATTGCTAACGACAGAGCAATCTTACACTCTTGCCACGAAACTTTTCGTGGGCTTGTTCTGATGTTACATCAGACAAAGCGAGATAAATCACACACATACACACACACACACACACACACATTGTATTGAAAACGACGTAGTAAAGCTGATAGCGTAGAACGTAGGTCCATACTGAAGTGGAAGCAGTCTGTTTGCTTAGAATGCTAAAATGAGGACTTCAGAGGCTATTACTAAAAATTGGGAATTAAGAGGCTAATTAATATATTAAATTATAAAGCTGAATAGCTTCTTAATTATTCATTTAATGCAGTTCAAAAAGGCCTGTATATGTAAGATAAAAATATGTAAATAGGCTTTATAATCTAATTTAGTAATAGCCTCTTAATTCCTCATTTTAATTTGAATATTTCCTCTCTTTATTCTAAAAACAGTAATAACTTTTCTGGACTGCGTCATTTCTAGGTCAATCTATGATACATGGCTTGGCATAACGCTGATGCCGTAGCTAATTTGGAACTTGAATTCAAAATTTTGAGAATTGAAACTTTCCTGTTAATAAGCAACCTAAACCATAACCTTCTCTTGGTGGCCCTCCATACTGGATAATTGCGTACTTCTGTTTCTACCGTTTTTTCGCTCTGCTCTCTTCTTATCGCAACTGTATTAAAAATATAAATGTTCTTGAATAGGCACGATTAGAGTGCCAAGTAAATTGTGATTGCAAATCTCAATAGAAATAAAAATGAAAATTTAATCTGTCTCTACTGCCAAGTTTGTCGTTCATTATGAATTAAACATTTGGTATTCTACGCAATCAGAACTGTTCCTCTTCAATATGGATCTACGTTCTACGCTATCAAACCTGCAACGTCTTTTTCATCATACATATATATATATAATCTTTAACCTGTGACATAAATGACACAGCGAAAGTTTCATTTTTTGTTCGATTCATTTTGTCTGCGAGTCTTAAAGAAGAATTTTTAGAATTATTTCCATATAAAAGTAAAAACGTGGCCAGGATATTGCGAATTCTGTCATTAAATGCAAGAGGAAGCATCATATTCCACTAAATAAAATTGTTTCAATTACAACAGATGGAGCAAAAAATATAACCGGAGTGATAAAAGGTTTTGCTTCCATTTTGTCAGAAAACATTAATCACGAGATACTTGTTTTCCATTGCATCATTCATCAAGATGAGCTTCGTGCTCAGCTATTTCCAGTAGAAATTTCCAGTTTTATGGAATTGGTTGTCAAGATTGTTAACATAATTGTAGCTTAAGCACTTTATTTCACTTCATGATATATGTTACGTCTCATCTAAATAACACAATACGTTCAATGTTGGAAGAAATCATGTCATTTAAAAATAAATTATCTTTTTTTTCTCAACATTTTGAAATAGAAGCATTCATTAATTTTCCAAGCTTGCTGAAACATCACCAAGAAAATAATTCGGTAATTGATATTTAGCATTTCAAAACAACAATTTCAAATGTGAGGTAAGCTTTTCTGTTGAGATTTCGGGAATTCAGAAAGACGTTATAGGTAGAAGTGGGCTGGACTCGGGAAGTTCACCATTGGTCCGATAGTCCCGTCGCTCTAACCATACAGTTCTACGCTAGTTATGAGGAAAAGCACCGTGAGACAGTCTGAAAATCTCCGCCCCTTCTTCGTCAACCAGTTTTCCCTAGCCATTTATTTTGATCACCACCTTTCCCCACAAATATTATACGCTAACAAATATTCATGCCTTTTCTGGAATTTGATCCTGAGCCCATCGGTACTGCCGTCAGCGTCAAAAACATTGTATCGTTTGGGCGGCTAGGAATTAAGAATTCATAGCATATCTTATTATTAAGATGATATCTGGTTTTATTTAATGTTAGTAGCTAGTTTAAGCCGACTCCTAAAAGCATCGTTCTTGATAAGAAATTTCGCCTTCGAGAGAAATCTTTATCATTGTAGTGCTGATCTTCGTCTTTTTTGGTTAATGCGTTTGCTGGATACTGGGATATTCTACTCAGAGTAGCAACAGTTATGCCATCTGAGTAAGAGCTCATCAGCAAAAATTTATGGAAATCATTATAGATTACAGATCGAATAGTAGTTAGTGACTCTGACTGTCCTACCGAAGGCTCAGGTTCGAATCCTGGGGAAGGCTTGGATGTTTGTAAATGTAGAGCGTCTTCGTGGCATAGGGAGCACTCGAAATATATGGCGAGCCGAAATTCCTCTCTCGTGGTTTGGTGGTAGAGGAGAGAGCTGGGAGATTTTCGGACCTCCCCTCGGTGCTCCAGCTCAAACTTGGGGTGGAAGTCGATCTTCCTTGAGGCTTTAGCTACCATTTTCCTATGGAAATTGGACTCAGCAACAAACAAACAAACAATATCTATTACCAGCTAACATCATAAAAAATTATCTTTGGGCTTTTGCATCCGTAATTTATAGCAGAATCATAATTTGCCAAGAAGTTAATTTCGCTCTGCCATGAGACAACCAATATACTCTACCAGCATAGTCTTTTAAAGTCTTTCTTGACATGTAGCTAACCTTCTGGGGGCTGTTTACGTGCGTTACAGTTTTAATTTAAAAAGATGATTTATGCAGCATTGCCGAAAAGCGGTGATCCAAAGGCTCCTTAATAAGCAGAGTTATGAAACGGAATTACTTTGTGGGCAAATTTTTGTAAATCAGTTACCCAATTGTGTTACGAAAAATAATCTTAAGCTTGTGTAAAGTAGCTTTAAGTGCGGGTTATACTTCTAATTTTCTCAGTTTTAAGGTTATGAGTTCTTCTGAAGAATTTCTGCTCAGTCGATGCATTCAATGTTGATGTCATATGCGCCCTATATGTATTACGTGTAGGACGCCGATGAAACGTGCCTTGAATATTTTATTCTGAAGATCCTGATGTCTCAGTCTGTGTAGCTCATAAACAGTTGAATATGTTGATGTAGCATGCACCACAACAGGATGAATCATGCATGCATCACAACAGGATGAATCATGTATGTTTTCTTACAAAACGATGTAAATATTTATTGTTCATGATGATAAAGTTGCTCATGAAGGCTGCATTTATCTTGCGATTGATATGAGATTTGAATTCAAGTTAGTATTCTAAGGTAACTAGTAGTTATTTTAATTTACTAGCCTTTCCTGTCCTTTTTTATATCTCTCACGTTTCCTAGTCAGGATATAAATTAGTTAGGGTGGACTAGAGAACATTTAAACTGAAGTAGCTGAAAGGTTAGTCGGAGCGTGGTTTCGCTATTCAGAGCGCATGTTGTTAATTCAACTAGCTGCTGAACATTGAATCTCAGCTTCGCATTCTTCCCGCAGTAATTAATGTCTTACCATTGTTCATTTCTCAGTCAACCTGCTAATGAAATCGAATTGTATAATATTGTACTACTAAACTAAAAAAAAAACTTAGTGAAGCCTAGTGAGCCAAGGCCTGCAGTGCCCTTTTTCTGCTTTCTTGACCTTTGGGCCCCAGAGTGCATCAGCATATGCCCTGGGCAAGTAGTCAGCTTGTCGCAGGACCCCCCGTTGTTTAGTCCCCAAGTGAACTTGATACACATTTTATCGACCCACTTAAGCGATGAAAGGCTGAGTCAATCTTGCCCAGCCCGAGGATCGAGCCCCGGACCTGTGGTGCAGCTGCGCGACGCGCTAACCACTTCGCTACCGGGCGGTTTTAATCTTTTACTGCTATTTACCTTTAAATTTAATTTGTTGCATTGTAATTTAAGTTCCTCACCACAAGTGTTTGGTGACTGTGTAAGCATGTAAGTCCGTGCCGTCTGTAAAAATGTATCTTTTACAGCCTTCTCCTCTTGTATGCACCTTCGAGTCTTTCCGAAAAGTCGCAACAAGGACCTTCAAATAGACTCAGTTTCAGTGTATGTTAGCAAAGAAGACTAAATTCTAAAGTATTACTGGAAATAATTTCTTGGCTTCTCATAATGTTCGTTGTCTTGTGATTTCTAAAGAGATTGGTGTTGTGTTTTTATAAATTTATTTAAATTTTCCATATGATCCAGAAGGGCTTTTCGTAATCTTTTCACGGTTATTCAAGCGTCGCGCACATCAAATTTTCAAAAACTATGTAGATATTAATGACAAGATTTTTAATGGATGGAACGTATATACTGATGCGAGTAACATAAACCTTGAGATCTCAGTTGCAGGCTATATTGTTAGCTTTAAACATTGTTTGGTTCAAGATGAAATTGTATTTTACTAAACAGAATGAATTTTTATGATTGAACATTATTTTACAACATATTCTTACGGAAAATTTGCTGAAGCGTTTACAGTGACTGTGTCAAATACTCATGAACCTAACTAGACAATGGTCTTCCATTTGGTAACCTGCTTTCTAGAATATGAAATTGTTCGTTCGCTATAAGAAATGAAGTGCCCGCCCATCTCTTCAGACAAAATGGACGAAATCTGGAATAAAATGTTGCGATAACCAATAAAATATGTGAAAAAGATGACATCATAATCAAATTTATACGTTGCAAAGTAATGTTCATTCATAAGATTCAATTCTGGGTGGAAAAACTCATCTCCATCTTGCATGAAACAAATAATTTATAAAGCTAACAGCAACTAAGATTTCAAGCGGTATATTACTTATGACAGTACAGGTTTTTTCAATAACTGAAACAATTTGCCATTTTGGAATTTCTAGAATTTTTGGAAGTTTAATGAGCGCTTCTTTAGGATCACCCGATATAACCTTAAATTTATTCATTCCATTTTAGTGGGATACTACAGCGCCGTTAGTGTAAGAAAATTTGGAGTAAAACTTATTTTCATGACCGCAAGGCAGCCTACGTGATAAGGGTTCAGATGCAAACGGTACTTTGTTATTCTAATTCGTTAACTTTATATGATTTTTTAATTTATTTCTGGCCAAATTTATATTATGGCTTGCATATTAAGACCTAGAATAAAGGTGTTCAATCTAAACAACTAAGATTTGCTTTATTCCAGATAAAAAGACAGGTCTCATTTTTAAACTAAGTTACGATTCTCAATATATTTTTTCTCTGGGATTGATTAAATAAGCCAGAAAAACCACTGAAGTTTTTAAGTTACTACGCAATTAAGGTTTCTGCAAAAGAAATCCAAGGAGTTATTTTCATAGTTTGGCAATAACTTCCGATTTTCGAGAAAGAAATGCGGAGAAAGTTTCAAGAACATTCGATAAAAGTTCGACTTTTTCAACTTTTGAATAAAAATTAGTTTTAAATATGATACGAAATTCCCTTATGCAAAAAGGAAGACTCCTTATTCGGCCCGCCCCTTAACCAGTCGTACAGTGAGTGTTAAAACATTTTTAGAATGATTTCGGGCTATTTTAGCACTATGTGACATGAAACGTACTTATTATTTAAATGTTCTGTCTGATGTCGCTTATCCTGGTTTATAAGTCTGCATTGTGGGTTTTCATCGTAGAAGGTAAACGTTTCAGGGATATTTATTTATACTTTTTTAATAATTTTCCAGCACCTATCAATTATAGCACATATGCGCTTAGAAAGAACTCTTTCCACGCTTAGTTATCCCTTATAAGCCTTACTCCTTTATGCCGTTCCTTAGAAACCAAACAGCGCTGCTTATTTCTATAAGAACTTCATTTTGCAGACGTTTCATTTTATAAAGATTTATTTTGCAGAATGTCGTTATGGGAGGAGGAATGTAAAGCTATCAGCTATTTTCTCCCTCTTATCCGCATGCCTTCGTGGAGTAAATGGAAGCACACTCGATGCGTATTCGACAGCTCCAGGGCTCGAGTCCCGGTGAGGGCGTTGCATAATTTTCACGATTACTGCTTCAAAAAACTAATGACTCTAGAGTGGCGGGCGAATTAAAAAGGGAGTAGATAATAATTCATCACTACCAGGATTTGACGATTAAGTCCACTCATCTCCAGTCGTCCTT
Source organism: Stegodyphus mimosarum (assembly GCA_000611955.2). Lineage (NCBI taxonomy): Eukaryota > Metazoa > Arthropoda > Arachnida > Araneae > Eresidae > Stegodyphus > Stegodyphus mimosarum. Next base: position 267,113 of record KK113247.1, read on the forward strand.
TAAAAGGGAGAGTATATAAAGCATTTTCTCCCTCCATTTCGCATGCCTTCGTGATGTAAGTGGAAGCATACTCGACGCTTATTCGAGAGGTCCAGGATTCGAGTCCGGGCGAGGACATTTTTCATGCACTTCTGCTTCAAAATAACCTAATGACTCTCCGAAGCAAAACTGATATGTTGTTTCGTGTAACATCAATTTATTATAAAGGAAAAGAATGTTTTGAAGAAAAGAGGTCTTAAGTTTTGGTATACAAATATTCAATTTATTTCTGAGAGTTTGGCATAGTGAAGCCTATTATGATTTGTATGATGCCTAGGTATGTGGCTTTGCATTTCCAGCATATTGTTTCTTCAAATAATGTAGACGGTAGGGTAGATGACTCATCTTCTAGCAATAGAGACGTATTTAATTTGTTGGTATTAATTTAGATTCTTTAATCTGTAAGGGAATTTTTTAATCCGTAAGGCACAAATGGAGATGCATCAATTGATTATGAATGTATTTCTTGAGTTCTGATTTGTATCAGAGTAACTGTTTTATGAGCGGAGAGTACTGTTTGAAATTTAAGGATGTTCTGGTAACTGTGAGTGCTGTAAGTATTATATAGATTCTATAAAAGCTGTCTTAGAATCTTCAGTTCACTTGTAAATTGAGATAGCAAAGGAAAGGCTCATTATACAATGTCATCAAAAATATTTATAAAACATGAATATTGTATGAAAATAAGAGAAAAGAAATGCTGATATACTTCACCTACCATTAAAAAAACGATCATTTAATTAACATACAAACTAAAGAAACTCAAAATTTCACAACATAATTTATTTGTAAATTAAAAAATGGAAAAGAGCTCGTTAGCAAACAAACACACACAGGAATAATAGTTTTATACAAAAATAGAAAATAAATCATAATACTTTAAAAAGAAAATGAGAAGGCTTCATAAATTATAATTTCTGGCAGTGGTAAAATATTAAATTGCGAGAAAATATTGCCTGTTTCTGATTCTAAATGAATCTTTTACATCCTAGATAATGGGAAAAAACACATAAAATGAAAGATCATTTGATGAAGGAACTACCAGTTTTGAAACTACTCAAAGAAAACACATTTGTTTTATAAATAAAATCCGAAATAATAAATATAAAATAAATAAAATTGTGCTTTTCTTTTCCTTTCTGCATTGTCTTCAGCTGTAGAATCTGGCTTCCCGATAAGGTGCTATGATGTCCACATTTGGTTTCTTCAAATCCTCAGGAAAGACCGAGACTTTTGGAGGCTGCCTACAGCTTTGATCTGCAAATATTGTCTTAATCTTGTGAGGGATTATTGGTTCATCTTTCCCACAAAAGACAACTCTGCATGTAGAAAAATAGTAAAGTAAATGAAAAGTAATATATATATGTGTGTGTATGTATATATATGAACATCAAACTATTGCTTTCTCTACTTTTAGTGGTTTACCGCTAAAGTTTTAATAATTTCTCTACCAGCGAATGAAAATTACTTTTGCGTAGCTACAGTAAACAGCATAGATATATAGCGTGATCAAAAAGACAACAAACATTTAAAAAAATTGTTTTGATGAATTTACGAAGTATAGAAACTTAATTCACATACATATTTATGACGGATTTACCTTATAAAATGTCCTCCTGTTAACTTTTAGTAACAATATATCCATTATATAATGCCATATCTTACTGTTTTCAGTATATGGCTCTCATTTTGACGTATCAGTTAACAGGTCAGACCTATTCCCGTGACCCATCAACTGTCTAACATTTAAACGAATTTATGTTTATGCGTTGCCTGATTCCTGTGATGAAACGAAGCAGTTTACATTATACTCTGGTTTCCATACATTAAGGAAAAAACACAAAAATAGCAATAACTCGTTCAAAGAATACAACAGTTGATATGAAATTTGAGTATGTTGCTAAATAAAATTTTCTGAACAAAGCGATAATATTCAAACGTGGTACTGAAATTTAAACGCGTCATATGCGAGGAGAGCAAATAGGTGCGTTTGAGAGTAGTACTGCAAGTTTTGGCTGCGATAATGAGAAAAGAAACCTGGGACAGGCATTTCATTATAAAAAAGCATTGGCTGCATGACGAACTACAGTGGAAAGCCATTCAGAAATTAAAGGCAGAATCAAACAGAGGTATCCAGATAGTTAAATTATGAGTGTCTTTCTGAACATCATAGACTTCAGCAACAGTTTCAAACCATAGACCTCGGCATCCAAAATGTTCAAGAAAGAACAGTCAAACGGAGGAAACTGATATTTACGGTTATCCCACACGAGGGGATAGATTCCGAGTCCCAAATTAACTTCAGTCTTTTCTTACAGAAGTCAACGTCTACTATCTGAGGAAGGATTCACCAAGATGATCCGTACGCGATGCGACCAACCATTTTACGTGTTGCTTACCTAATGGCGACAGTAGACGTTGTCTGATTTGGAGAGAGCCAGGAACCCGTTATCATCCATTTAAATCCATTTTCGACTTAGCTTATAAGCGATAGTAGACGCTGTCTGATTTGGAGAGAGAAAGAACCCGTTATCATTCATTAAAATCCATGAAAGTGATTCACCTAGAATAGTATTTGGATAATTTTTGTAGGGATAGGCACACAGTACTTGCATATCTTCCCACGTGGAATCATGAATGCTTAATTACAGAAATAATATCCCTAATGCAGCGTTTCTCAAACTTTCATTATTCGCGGAACAGTTTTCAATCATAATTTTCATCGCCGCCCCCGCATACAATAAAATGTATACAACAATAATATACATTTCGAAAACCTTTGCTCTGCAAGACAGGCCCAAGGAAGTCACTAATAATTATTAAATTTGTTTTTAATTTGGTATGTTTTGATTAAGTAAGTTTTGATTTAGAAGTTGTTTTACTTCAATAAGTTAATTATTAAATATGTCGAAGTGTATTTTGTTTTCTATGTGTATGTGTGCTTTCCTTTCAGTCAGTTTATCAATTTTTTTAGAAAATATTTTCTCTTGGGTATTATCGCGCCCCCGCCTCTAGTGTGCTCGCGCCTCTCTTGGAAGGCGCGCCTTGACAAGTTGAGAATCACTGCCCTGATGTTTACGAGTATCTTTAGGAAGTTGCTGATGATTTCACTCAGCAAGATGAGAAAGCGAATCCAACCAGGGTTTGTATCGTAAAGGATTATGTTCGGCGATTTACAACACCTTTGCGAGAATACTGACTTTTATTTCCTATCGAATTTACAAACTGCATAACTGACAGCATCATTACATCACTATTTGTTGTCAAATATAAATTATTCTTTTACTCTTCGAAGGTAACGCTTATTTATTTTCTGTAGTTCTGATGTGCTGCTAAGTACACCATACTGACGATAACAATTGCGAACGTATCAGTAGATGCTTATCTTTTTTATGTAATGTTCATGTCATTGACACATCAATTTCTACATCAAATCTGTCATTTTAACAGCGCGTTTTTTCGTCATTAGCAATACTAATGATCGTGAGTCTCATTAGAAAGTAAGAAAGAATGAGATATTCAGAGAATAGTTAGTTTAGTGGGAGAAAAATTCTGAGATTGCCTCAAAAGCTAACTTCCAATTGAAAATATAAACGGCAGAGTACAATGGCTTTCCAAACAGAATCAGTATGCAAGGGTAAGGCTTTTAAAAATCACGAGAAAATGCGTGTTATGCGCATTATCTAACACTTTCTGATCAGTATAAAAAACTAGTCAAATTACCTCCTTTGATGTTGATACTATAGTAATTATGAAGACTAGATATTTCGTAGATTTTTTTAATTAACTTTGGCAGTTATCTTGGAAGCTAGTATCACTTCTCCTGTCGCATAATATGTTAGACTGTCGTTTTAGTTATATATTAAATGTAATAAAATTCAAATATTCCTGAAGATTATTTTTAAATGGTATTTCCTATAAACCAAAACGATAAAAATATTCATTTGATGCATTTTTTTTAGTTAAAAAATGTCCAATAAAAAGTTCGCAATCACTTGTTTGCACTACATCTAGCATACAAAGAGATAAAAATGTGTCAGTTTTATCATCATATATACAGGGTCATTCTGTGATCATGGGACAAACTTGGAGGGGTGCTTGAGCATACTAAAACATGTATTTTTTGTATGGGAACGTAGGGTCTAAAGTGACATTTTAAGGCACGAGCGCGAAAAATGACAGGGGGGAATGAGTTTATTTATAAAATCAACGCAAATCGCTTCTTTGCAGTAATACAGTATTCACAAGAAATGTTCAAACTTGCGACCACCAGCAGTAATACATGCTTGGTATCATCGTAGAAAGGATCGTCGAACACTTTGAAAAACGTTAGGCACTTCGTGCAAGCTTGCTTGATGGTTTGGGTGCAATAGATATTCGCGCAACGAGGTCCTCCAGCGAGTCAACGGGAGTCTTGTAAATGATGGCTTTCATATACTCCCGTACAAAGAAATCCACCTAGATAAATCTGGCGAACGAATGGGGTGACCATCGGATTGGTTCACCACGCCCAATCCATCGCCTCGCAAAATTCGCATCCAAGTAATTCTGAACCACCAGGTCGTAGTGGGCTCGCGCACAATCATGCTGAAATCCCTTGCGATCGCGATCGACAGCCGGAAAATCCTGAAGCAATTTCAGTAAAATATCTTGAAGAAAAATATGATAACGTAAGCCATTGTGACGTGCAGGCAATGAGGTATGGGTCTATAAGACTCTCGTTAATCAATGTGTAGAGGGTAATCTGTCGCTTGCGAGGTTTGGACTCTGCAGATGGTTTGGGTGCAGACGGTTTTCATGCAATACTCTCCAAAAGGTAGATTTATTCACATGCAGACGACGTGCAATACTTCTTGACTTATGTGGAGTTTTAATTCAGTGTTCAAGATGGATTCTTCCATGCGAAGTTTTCGTACCGTTCTTTTTCTACTCCTTCTGTCAGAGTTGGTGGCAAATGACCCGCTTTAACACAGGGACCGATGCAACCTCTCGAATATTGTGTGCTTCGGCATACGCCTGTTATCAAACTTTCTTGGTACAAATCGTAGAGCTGCTCTGCCGTTCCCATTAGCTGCGCCAGTTCACTCACAGTTCGAACTCACAGTTGCGAATGACATAATTCTTCCGCTGATGCATCGGATCGCTGTTTGCCTAGCTTACTACCGCCCTCTACCCACTGCATTATCAGCCACTCACAGCTGTAATTCGTATTACTGTTGGCATTTGCTCGTTTGAATATGTCTTATGAATACTGTATTGCTGCAAAGAAGCGCTTTATGTTGATCTTGTATATAAACTCATTTTTCCTTCCGTGTCATTTTTTGCGTTCGTGCCTTAACATGCCACTTTAGACCGTACGTTCCTTTACAAAAAGTACATGTTTTAGTATGCTCAAGCACCCCTCCAAGTTTGTCCAATGATCATAGAATCACCTTGTATACCTGAAGTTTTTTTCAAACAGAATGCTTAAGACGGAAAAAAATGTAAATATTTCCAAAGAGAAAGTATTTATACCAGTAAAAACAAAATAAAACTTTTCATTTCAGGAAACATCTGATCTACCTCAAGAACCAGAAGATAAAATTCCAAGACATGTTAGTTCGTGTCTAAAAAAGGTACTGTGTTCTTCCAATTCTTGTTCCAAACTCCTCTCATCTCCACAACAGAATTTTTTATATTGCTTAATTAATTTTTCTTTTATTTCGAGACACAATGATTTTATTTTTTAAGCTATTTCTTACCTTCAAGAAATGAGAATATCTCTAAGAACAGATTTTTTAACGATCTTTAAGATCGTTAAATGCAACAGAAAGAGAAAAATACGAAATAAAATAAAAATTCAGAAAGTAAACATTTTACCTACAAGAACAACAACAACAAAAATAATCACGTAGTAGCACTGAAACGATTTTAGTCTGTTCATTTATTTACATAATTTGAAAGATTTTTATGTATAATAATAAACAAACAAATTTCTAACTAGTGTCAGACAAAAGATTAAACGTTAATTATCGTAATATGTGAATAAGGTTTTCTGTTATCAAAAATTTTCACTGTTAAGAACTCTTCTGCAATTTGTGAAATATATTAATGAATGCTATTTAAGACTTCCAGTTAAAAAATATATCATCATATTTCCACGCAATAGAAAAAGCAGTGCTTATTCCTAAAGAATGTTTTTCAGTAGCTTTAGGGTTTTCAGAATAAGAGTTCGACTTCCATATCTGCTAATTCAGTATTTTTGGTTTCATTTTCCTGTAGCTGACAGTGGCAGATATTTAGGGAAGGCAAAAAAAACTACCGCAAGCTTCGTTAAGCTGTGCATGCAAAGTGGGAGAAAATCATAATATTGTCAAAATACAGCAATTGAAATGCATCAAATACTGTTTTGTTGCTCATCTACAATATCTTTTGGGACTACATCCTTAAGTATGTAAATCATAAATATTTACTGCGGAACCCTATGTATATTCTGAGTTTACGAAAAGCCTTCCAGACCCTGAGCTCCTACCCAAACTGGATGAGCATAAATATGTGAAAGCAGGCAGTTCGACTGCCACTGAGCTGGCTGCCACCATTTATTTCGGCTATATAAAATATTTAAATTTTCACTGGAGATCATTTAGCTATTGTAGCAACTATCTTGTTCTTTAGAGTTCTTTCTACGATAATAATGGTTTCAAACCGTCTTTGTTACAATACATGGAATCTGTGATCTGTTACCTTAGAATAGGCACTTCGGGGTCATTTTACTAGCCCGGGTTGCCTTGTAATCATGGTACCATCTATGGCAGATGACAAGAGTTTCCTAATTTTTTCCTCTAATTCATTTTCATCAAGCGTGTTTCGCTTTGTAGAAGCGCAAGACTGAAAGGTGTCTTGAACTATAGTCTCAGTTGAGGTGGAGAAAATAAGCGCTATGTGATGAGCACGATATGCATTACGATCAAAATTGAGGGACAGCAAAAGACCCCGAAGTATCCATTTTAAAATAACTGGTTAAGGTAGGCTTTTAGTGCTTTAAGTGCTAAGAAAAATGAGCAATTCTTTTTCTACTAAGCACTGAAACTTTGCCTATACTTAACGCTACATAATGTAAAATTTGCATTTCTCCACTTCTTGCTTTCTTTTAGTGAGTTAGTCTAAAATTTGTATAATTTCTCTTATAAATTTGTAGGAAGATAAAGGATATTTTACATTAACTCATTTGATAATTAATGTGTATGTTGTATATTTTATATGTATGTTCATTCTTACATTATTTAATGTTTCTGCATAATTTAGCAAAGAGACTTAACCTAATTATGCACGTTATACGAATATCCTCTTTTATATTGCGTTCACTAATATTCACAGTTTCATGCATCTGCGGAAAGTCCTACTAGAACGTATTACTCACAGATATTGGAATACAACTCTAAGTAACTTCTGATGATATAAATTTAATCTATGTATTTATGATTTTGTAGAGAGTAGATCTTCTTTTATATTCTTAACTTACCTCTCTCCAGTTTCCAAATGCGTGACGATGACATCCCGGACATATATTTGCGGAACATTAAACAACCTCCACGTGAGAGGATTCAGAAGAGAAGCAGTGGATCGCCACTCGAGGTCCAGCCTCAAGAGTCTTCCCATTTCCGTTGTGGAGACTAAAAACTCTACCACACCTCCGGGTACAAACTGTACATAACTGAAATAAATAAAGCACCCCTTATCATTTTGCGCAAGCGTAGAAATTCATCTAGTAGTGTATTTACGCTAAAACGCTTACTGCTGAAAAAAAGGAAGCAAAAATGAAATAACCAACTAATACATGCTTTTTTGTGGAGATCTGGTCAACTGATGGCATCAGTTATATGTTTTCTCAAACCAGTTTAATTTAATGATTGTTTTATTTCAAACATTACATTTCATAAAAATGAATTTGACAGTTTATTAGGCTTACATTTAGCCCTAAAGTACAAATTCAATTCGGTCTTCGGTGTTTCGCCCTTTCAAATCTTCATTTTGAACATACACGTACGATTCAAAATTCCTCCTTTAAACTGATTTTTTCTATCTTTTGTAAATGTATTTGTTTGCTGGCAAAGAGATTCAGATTTCTATCAGTCAAACTATTTCTAGTAACCAAAAGATGTATAATGAGTTCTAAACTGGCTACAAACAGAATAATCTACAGCTAATGGATCCTATATGGGAATTATTTTTGAAGGATTTTCCAATTTTATGAAGGGCTCTAGGCTCTAATCTGTCTAAATGTAGGGTACCTGTAAGAATTAACTCTCTTCCTCAAACATAACCACGATCGTATTCCTGATCTTAAAAGGAAATTTATTCTCAGGTTTCAATATTATGCTAATCAGTAAAATATTTTATTCACATAATGAACATTAGATTCCATTATATATGGCTCTGTCTCTAAGAATAACATAATCTGAAATAATACTTTGTGAAATTACTCTACGACTTATTAATGATGATTAATCATTGAAATATATCGAGAAAGTGCACATATTATAAATAAAAAATTTATAAATGGTCAAAATCTATATAAAAATATATACTCGTATCCAAAGTTCTCTTTACATGTATGAATCACGAATTTCTTAGAAACTGTGACATATAATTTTATGAATTTGAGTGGAATGGTATATTACATCATAACATATAAATACAAGAAAAATTTTAAGAGCACTGCATATCTTATAAAACTGTGCCACGAAACAATAAAAATTGAAATATTATGCTCAAAGGAAAGTTTAAAAAAAAGAAAGAGGATGTCTCTGTACAACTGCTTTTTCAAGGTAATCCCATAAGTTTCTATCGGGTTAAGATCAGGAGATTTTGCTGGCCACAGTATTCGCTCAGTGTTTTCACTTTCAAGGAAACTTTCCGACTAGGTTTACTCAATGTGGACGAACATTATTGTGCATAAATAAAATTCCACATCCTTTCACATATGAAAGTTTGAAAAGTCTTACATAAAGTTCTAAGATCTCAACCTGACATTTCTAGCCGGTTGCAGATCTGCTGTTGAACATGTGCCCATCGATCATTATTCCTCTCCATTCCATCCCACCTGCATTACCGAAATGGTCACGTTCCGTAATGATCGAAGAATTATTTTGTGCTTCTGATTTCCTCCAGGTGTATACATTTTTAGAATCATATGTTAAACTAAACCTCGACTCATCAGTAAAATGGATATGTGACCTTTAGCGTCCACTCTAGTTCTGATGTTCTTTGCACCAAACCTGTCTTTTGTTAAAAATCGAATGAAACACATACCTTGGCTTTCTGGCAAAATGGCCTTTTTCATTCTTCTTCTGTGTAAAGTCAATTCCAGCGGCAGATGCAAGCTCTGGACGCAGCTGCCGAGCAGTAGACTTCCTATAGGACTAGCAGTTACTACCAGATATCTATCTTGAGAGCACTTATTACTCGTTTACGACCTTGTCGAAAGCTCCTTCCAGAGTTCTGGAATTGTTTCCGTAGAGCAAAGACTCTTGAAATATTTTCATATCTCATTGCATCGACAATTCTCTGCCGTGCGGTCGATTATAATTCAGCACTTCACAGATTTTCCCAAATAATTCTTTGGAATCATAACAAACCATTTTGAATACACCGAAGTCAAACGCTGCATTTCAGAAATTCTCTCAGATATTCACATTGCTCAAAAAACTTGGTGCACCTTCAGATGATGTAAAAATTTTATTTGCATATTAAAAACCATTTGATCACTTTGATTGGATAATGCTAATTAGTATAGTCTTTCATACATTCCCTATTACATTGATAGGATATTTCATGGAATATCATTACTTTTGTGCATGTAATGCTAAATTTGGGCTTGAAATATATATAAATTAATTATATTAAGTTATAAGTGATTAAAATATATGAAGAAAGCTATGTAAATAATAAAAATTATACAAAGAAGTGCACATCAGTGTTAAATAAAAGCACATCAGTGTTAAACAAAGGATTAAACTGTATAAAGCAATATATGTAAATGATAAAGCCAGAGACAACACAATTTAATAGTTATAAAACTGAATGATAGTATTTCATTTTAAAAGTTGTTAAGCCTGTATTTCATGAAAGCATTTTCTGGGCATCACAAATTAATGTATTACTTTTAGCATATAATGAGATAAAAGATTCTAGTTTTGTAATGACATTTATAGCCTACAGTGTTTTTAAAACAAAAAGCTTGTCTATATTAAGGAAACGAAAGCCTAAATATTTACGCAGGAAGAATATTCATATCAGCAACAGAACGATAAAGTTTAAAGGCTGCTTGTTGAAAAAATAGCTAATCCTTCCTTAAAAGAACATTAGATAAGTTTCCATTCGGAGTTTAAGAAACGGTAATTTTTTTAGAGCAAGACATGTTCAAAATATGTATTGCAATTGCTTTGTAAAAGTTCGGATAATTTAATCGGATACTGCTAAGAATTGAGAAAGGGAAAGATGAAGCCAAAAGAAAAAAAAAGACGCAGTACTGCGTCAAGAGCATTGGATGTTGATGCGTAGTCAAATGAATAAGATTGTTGCACTTACACATTCAGCTCAGAATTCATGCCTCGTGTTTGATATAGTCGGTAGTACTTATGTCAAACTAATGATTCTCAATTGGATTTTAAGACAAAGAATGAATAATTTGTATTTTCGACTCCACTTAGTGGTATAACTGTTATCATCATCCAGTAGATTTCATTGTTAAACGTACACCAATAGAGGACGCAGAGTGAGTAGTGTGTAAGAACGAGTAAATGCATGTTTGAAGCACCATTTGCACTTCCAAGCAGGTTAGTCTCATAATTCTTACCGGTTTCAAAACACGGTTCAATAAAATCACTTCAATATGTAAATAAATCAACATTCGAACTAAAACTATATACAAAATTTATTTACAGCATGTTAGCTATTCTAAATTACTCTCAAAACGAGAGTTTAAAATCATTACTACCGACTCATTCGGTTCGTAAAACAAAACTAAAACACAGAGTGCAACAGGGTTGCCCCAAAAAATATGCAAAATAAAATATTCACTTCAGTGCTGCCTAGCGGCCAAATCGGCAGTCATAACAAATGTAATGGCAATATGTTTCTGTCTTCCAATATATAGCTGGATGCATATGTCAAATAATGTAAAATGAAGTGATATATAAGAAATAATACAGTGTGACCAAATTTAATAAACCAGCTAACACGGTTTAGGATAAACAGTCCTGGATTCAACACTACAGTGGAATGTGCTGAATTTGTTTTTTTTTTAAGCTTGACCATAAACAGCTCAATGCTTTAGCCAATGACTTGCAAAGATTTAGTTTTTAATCTTTATACGTAGATGAATTTAATTCATAGTACGTACTTTGTCAGGACTGAGTGTTAGGTGCATATTCTTGGCAAACATCTTCGTGACAGCTTTAAGTCCTAAGTCCTGATCTTGAACAAGGACCTGAATGCAGCTACGTTCTGTGGTAGAATTCTGTGAATAAGTGGTAGAAGAACTACACTTCAGAGGGATTTAAAATCCTCTTTTATTAAGCCACAATTATGTACAGCCACTGCCCAACTCGGGAGGATACAGAAAATAAAGACCGCACTTGGGTCTAAAATGAACAATCAAATTAACTGAAACTAAGGCTAAATAGAAATTAAGTAATTGTTGCTCACAGAGCTCAAAACGCTAGGTTGGCCTCTAAACTAAATGGTGCGTAGCAAGATTTAACTAATACTGACGCACTTAGAGTTACTTCAATAAGTAATCACGTAACAGCGCTACGGCTTAGAATTTAAATACTAGCTAATCAGGCGAACGTCGAATAGAGTAACAGTGGTCTGAGACTAAAAGCTCTCTCACACTGAAAGGCTTCTACCTTTCGTTTAAATATAACTTAGCTCCACTTCAAATTAGCATAAAGCTGAGACGCGCGCTTATTCTAACGGGAAGTTGAAATGAGAACAGATAGAAAAGGGAAAATTAAAATAAAACTTTGTTAGTTTAACTAAAACCTTACAACTTATGTGTTTTACCAAAAGGTATTTTTCAGTTACTGAAACAGAAAAAAATCTAAGGAAAGAAGAGAGTGCAAAAGTAATTGTAAAGATAAACAAAGCAAATTATTCCTGCTTTCATTCTCCAATTCATAACAGTGCATATATTATTAATATACTTAAGCCATTTATGAAAATGAAACTGTAAAATAATAATATCGTTTCATAAAACAAGTATAATTTAGGTTTCTTGTCAATTTTTAAGTGAAGAATTCTTACTCTTTTTTAGCTTCTAAAACGGGGGACTGTGCTTTTGTGCCAGTGAGTCTAACAAAAAGTCTGCCTTTCTCTGTGATGTGCATCCTTGCTTCATCGCTATAGGAACAACGCAGATGAATGTAGTAATGGTGACCTGTTAAAAAAGTGTATAGCTATAAATCTTAAAAAAAAGAGATGGACTTTTCATCAATAAAATGTTGTAATATAGTCCCACCTTTTGACATGTAAACAGTTTCTGGAATAGGGTTATTATCCAATATAATTTTTTTAGAAATGATTAGGGGAAATAAATGATAATAAAAGTTAAATGAGAATATCACACAGCTCTCAAACATCTAAAGCTCTTTGGAATGCCGTTGTGTGTTAAAAAAATATAGCCAAATTATGTTATTAAGAGTAAAGTTTGCTTTTCAGGTTTAAAATTACAACAAAAGCAACTTACGACAAAATGGTTCTGTGTTACTCGTATGCAGAAACATCTTTACAGGTTCGTCTTCAGCAAATTTCTTCCATTTATCCGCTTTCAAGCCCATGGGTGCGCAGAGTGACATGTCTGGTCCGCATCCCCAAGGACATTTGCCAACTGAGAAGTTTTCATAGTTGTCGCACACGTATCCATAAAAAGGACAATCAGAATTTACCGATTCGGTGAAGAATTCATAGGCCCGGATATGGTTGCAGCCGATGAAACGTCGAATACCTGTCGAGGGAATGCTGTTGCGAGTTCAGTCATCAGTGCTGCAATGATTTCTTCAAACAGAGAGCATAAATTTCAACAATGAAAATGAATTTTACCCAAATTATTGATTTCACTTTTATGAAAACCTAATCCTTACGAGAAATTTTTTTAACCAAATAACAACTTTCAGTATTTCCTGCTAACTTACAAGGAATTGTCGCATTATCCTGTATCGTAGTCAGCACGCTCGAAACAACCAGGCAAATTTCCAGCTGGTTGTTCGCCATTTTTGTTCTGAAGAAACGTTGTTTTGGCCTCCTTGGTGATTGCAGTGATTTGTACCAGAGGGCGCACCGCACAAAGAGTTAGTTGCGTTATAGAACGTAAAGAACACGGACACGCCAATGTTTCGGGCGTATTACCGCTAATTGATATAATCACATCGTATCTGCCAGGGCAGAAAACTAGTATGATGTATCAATTTACATGCCAGGGGGCATAACGCTTGTAAACATGCTAGGTGGCATACAGCTTGTAAATAAATGGACAGTAAATTATCTTGGTCATTAAATAAAGGAACACGCAACAACAAGCTTCTGAGCATCTGGATACGCACAAACGTAATGGGGTTATCCTGTCTAACGACGCGTCAGAACAGGAGAAACCTTTCCAAGATACCAGTTTCTCCTTTTACTACTGTATGAGGGTTCCTAGCCGAAATAATGTTTCGCTAGACCTGATTTCCCGGCTAGCTAGGCAGGACGTTTAGTAATTGAAATGAGAATGATTCGCTTAAAGATATATCTCTCGTATTTTTTTTCAAAAGCTCTGGTTCTAGCGTGAGTCAACTAATCAAATACCCCGAAAGCGAAAATTCGCGAAAATGTTTCTTTCGACGCGCTGTTGAGATTAGGTAGTAGATGTAACACAGGTTTAATGCCTCTACTATCTTAATATTAGGAAGTTTTTACTTATGACTATGGCAATATCTTATTTGATACACCTAACTGATATTCTTACAGAAAATAAATATTCCACATCAATTCATCATAATGCAAGCAACAATTCATGAAATTGTTGTACGTCAGTCAAACGATAAAGAATAATAAACTAACAGTTATAAAGCCCCGGACCCATTTTGATGTTTAAAAACTCATAAAATAATGAAGATATAAACAAACTTATGGCATTTATTGATGGAATAACTTATATATTTTCCTTTTCAGGTTTGAGTATCTTTACTTTTGTAAATATCGTCTGCGCGTGTGGTTCATTTCAGATAATTTCATTTTCCAGTCTAAATATCTGTACTTTTCTAAACATTGTCTGCTTATTAATTGCATTTTTCTCAAAATTGTATTTGTAAAAAATTTCATTGTAATCCCCAAAGGAAACATCCTATTTGACTTTTTCCTTTGGGGATTAGTAAAGGACAACGTTTACAGGAGAAGAATGTCGAACATTGATGACCTAAAAGCCAAAATGACAACCGCAATAGCCTCTGTGGATGCCGACATGCTTGCCGGTACCTGGTGTGAAATTGAATATCGACTTGATATTCTCCGTGTGACGAAGGGGGCACACGTGGAAGTTAATTGACAAGGGTCATGAAACTTTTTGAGTCTATCTAACCATTTATGTTATTAATTTTAATCTATCTTTATTATTTTATGAGTTATTAAACATCAAAATGGGTCCGGGACTTTATAAATATCCTGTATTCTTTTTTAATCGTCACGAAAGAAACAGCTTAAGTGTTGGTAATAGTGGTAGAAGATTCAAACATACGAAATTTTTCCTAAGAGACTTCAATATTTTTATAACATTTATAGAATATAATATTATTATAGTATTAGATTTATAGAATATTATTATAGCACATCATGTTCCACTATTTTGAAGTGTAAATGGCTATCTGAAATGAAAGGAAAGCCACCCAAACGGTATAGTGGTTAGTGGAGCCTGCTGCAGTACCGTAGAACCCGGGCTCGAATCCCGGAAAAGGCATGGCTGGTTGTAAATATATAGTGTCTCTGCGGCATGGGAGCAGGCTATATATATGGTAGCCGAAAGTCTCTCGTGTGGTTTGGTGGTAGGGGAGAGGAGTGGGAGATTCTCGCACCACCCCACGGAGTGCTCTTCCTCAGAATTGGTTTGGAAGTAGAAATCCAACATCCTTGAGGCTGTGGCAACCACTCTTCAATGAAATTCATGGACAAGGCAACAACAACAACCGAAAGCTAAGACGAAGCATTCAGAATCCAATGCTTTAAGAAATAAATTTCTTACTTAGCATCCGTAGTCGTTTCTTACTTTTTATTTGAAAGAAAATCACTCGGCTTTTCATATTTTCTATTTCTAATTTCGCAAAATATATATGAAAAAGCATTTAAGTAGGTGGAAATATACTATTTATTGCAATTAAGTTAGCGATGAATATGATTTTCGGATGCAGATAGAATACAGTTTCCGTGGATTAAAAATGAAATACACTCACGTTTGTGAAAATTGCAACACCAAGAAGGAATCGTCATAATTGAATGCAATTTAATACACAGTTGAGTGGTAGTGGTACAAATAAATGATTAAATGTTCAAAGCAAACAAACAAGAACAAGAGATCAGAATCAGTATTTTGTGTGGCCACCACGCGCCGCAATAAGTGCTGCTA
>KK113247.1:283693-306977 GCA_000611955.2 Stegodyphus mimosarum
CATAAGTACAGATTGAGTTAACGTTTACAACTAGCAGATAACCACCGATAACCATACACGCCTCGCTACAGCCGTCTATTTATTCGGATCCATCAGCCGTTCAGAGGGCGCTGCTCAGCATACGCATGCGCTACGGATTTGCAATTCTAATCATTTGCATATCATGCGCTACTTTGCATTTCCTGAAAATTTCAGCTCACTCGCGTAAGTCCTTCATGGTGTTGCAATTTTCACAAACGTGAGTGTATATTTTCATACCATACTTGAAAGTACTGAACTTAAACATATAACAAACACTTTTGCTTGGCTGAATTACGCTACTCATTTAATACAGTTCAAAATACAAAAGGCAATGAAAGGCTATAGGTGACATGAAGTATTAAGGTTTTAAGGCTTTCACACTATACAATTTTCCTATTCGTATATTTAAAATAAAATATTAATATTTCTTTGTGAGAAAAAGACATTTTCTGAGAAAATCTATTGAAATGTATAGACTCTATGAAGGGTTTTTAAATAAAGTTTACAAAGCTAATTTCTTCCTAGGAATAAAACAAAAATTGGTAGAAAACGATAAATTTTACAGATCAGAGATTATAGTACACGTTCATAAAATTTTATATAATTTTATCTTCTTTTCTTTTTTCAAATTAAAACTTAGTCTAATATGGGAGAAATTGATGCTTTGTAAAATTAAGCTTGTAATTAAGCTTACCAACTTTTCCAGTGAAACCGGGAGACTTCCGACGTTTTCATCTCATATTCTAATAAATCTCTAAATCTCTGGCTTTTAATTTATCATAATTTAGATCATCTCTTTCGAATGCCTTTTTGGAAGAATTACTCATTGAAATACCGTAAGGAAATAGTACAAAGAAAGTTTAATCACAATTACTTGAAAAAAAAACTAAGGCAGCAATATTATCGAGCACAGCGAAATTTAAGTTACACAAATACCATCTTATACCCAAGTGATTGGTCATTTTTGTGATTCTTTTCTATTACAGATAATAAAGAAGGTTTTTTCACTATTCCTGTTTTCATCGATGTAAAATTTCAAGAAATTTCATTCCAAATGAATTCAAAAAAAATTATCAAATGCCTTTAATATATTTTATTATACGTCAAAATTACGTTATAATTAATTTAATAAATTATGAATTATAAACTGAAAAATACTAAATTTACTCCTACAAGCATTAACAGGAAATTAATATTTTTTTCTTTCATAGCCATATTTACCAGTTTGAAGAATCCTTTGAAATAATGTTCTCGTGCTGCGGAAAATTCTTCTTGTTCTTCCTGTTTCAAGGATTGCAGTTATACTGTACATACAACGATGAATAAAATCGCATTTTATACTTTCTTGCTTTTATTCACATTTATTTTGTTATCCTTTTTTTATTATAGGTGAGTTTTAGAATTTATTGTTCTTGCAGCCTACTCAGGTTATTCACTAAAAGGTAAAAAAATAAATACACTTGCTGAATCAATTATCTAATAATGAACAGCATAAGAGATATGATTCTGTCGACGATTACTCGAAAATTATCATCTAAGTACATGTACTCGTGTAATCGTTAAATAATACACTTTGGTGATAATTAAACGACTTATTTAGTTTAGAAAAAAAAAAGCTATTCAGTACCGTTCCCTAAGCTTTTTATGTGTGATTGTTACAGTTTGTACGATACAATGTCCTCTTTTGGTACAGTTTGTACGGTACAGTGTCTTCTTTTGGTCGGAAGTTTATACTAAATATTTCACCTAAGCTAAAAATTATAAATAAATGAATAAAATGAAAACCCTGTTATTGTAGAATTGAACCCCTAAATGACTCATTTTTATTCAAATGACACTTCACTATATATTCGATTCGTATAATATTAAGTTATTTGAATACCGCAAAGCACACGAGAGCTATCTGCCTCAGGAGAGGGAGGCCTTCATGGAGGACTTTTTAAAGAAACATGGAATACTCATGAAGAAAGCCACAAAAGCACCCATATATAGAAAGCTACTCATCAACATTCGAAGCCAGATCGAACTGCTGATACTGAACGGTCTCAACCCTTAGTCTACCTCAGCCATCGGTATGCTTCGATTCGAATAATCTAATGAAATATTACGGAACTTATGGACTGTAGATTCAGAAAATAATTTTTATTATCTAATAATTCACATTTAATGCTTTGGTGGTTAGGCATTTAAAGCAAATTTAATGAAACAATTATAAGTTATATGTGTTTTATTGTTTAAAAAACAGAGAATAATTTTTCGTAAATTATATACAACTTATTTTGACAACGTTGTATATTATTTTCCGCCATTTATGATTTTTTTAAAATTAGATACAATGTTTTCCAAGATGTATTATTTCAAGATGTCCATTTCTAGACGTAAAGCAAAATATACTGATTATAGGAAAACGAAATTTTCGATTGAGCGACAGAAGATTTGAGAGTCACTCTTGACATGCTCTTTTACTGTAGCATTCACTACTTAGATTTATGCATTTATTAATTAGCTATTTATTTTTACAACAAGAAGTTCATGGGAATGATTTCTTCACAACCAATAAGATAGTGATGAAAACTATTTTCAGTAACAAAGTGACACAGGAAAAGAAGCAAATTTTTTCAAGGGAACGGCTAAAATTAGCTATTATCGTACAGAAGCATTAATTAATGAAAAATACTAATTAGCATTTCTGCATTTACTTAATGATATGCATTTCAATTCCATTTATTATTTACCTAGGTCTTACACCTTGCTGCAGATGATCCGAAGAAGGTTTATTTTAATGACTAGCGAAATATTTTTATTAAGAACTATTGCTAGTTTCTAACAAATTCCTAAAATATCTATCTTCGCTATTTTTGTATATTGTTCATTCTTCATTTAAAGAACAGATGACATATTTATTTAAGATGACTTGAAAGTTCAATGTATAGTAAGAATTCATGTATATGCATTTATGTTGTGTACGCACCATACAGTAAATCTCCTTCCTTTTCGATGGCTCCAACCACATTCTGATTACATCCAGGTTGCCTTTTACCGCCGTTGGGATAGAAGTCGACGTGCCCACAATCTTGTATCATACCTAGTCCTGAAACAAAACAAAAAATTACTCAAAAAAATCCTCTTTTAATATAACTTACATTGATTAAAAAATCATTTATTAGACTCAGTTTGCCGTGTGTTGTAGAGAAATCCGAAGATAAAAAAAATCCAATTTGTTCTCTTCCAAGTTAAACTAGGAACATGCGTAGTTTGATAATTTATTATTAACATTTAGAATACAAATAAAATGCTAATTTATAACTTTATTTTCACTTAGATTCCCATTTCATTTTTTATATCAGATAATTTCTCTATGAGAAGATAGATATCATACACGACAATGTAATTAGGTACATAGAACAACAGGCCAGGTCAGGTACAAATGTGTGGGGCACTAAGCAACGTCATAGACGTAATTCGTAAAGTCCACGCACATTAATCATCTGACCCTTTCAAGGGCCCTCAATTGGCAGTTTATTTATAATTTTAAAAGGATTATAAGAAAGGTTATGTTAGAAAAGTTACAAGAAGGTTATAAAAGGGTTACAAGAAGTTCCTCATGGAATCTTTGTTTGCACATTATGAGAGTAGATTTTATGGATGACATATGTTGAGGCCTTGTTGATGTAGTTAATCCATGATGCATTTAAGCCTCTTATGTATCGTTCAGTGATGCTCTAACGATGTGAAATCTTTATTTAGAGTACATGTAAAGAGGTAGTGATCAAAATCCCCCTTTTCCCTACGTATACACAGATCGATGATTGATAACTTTCTATCATTTAAATATGTGGAGAAAGGGCGATGCTCGAAGATATATTGTGAAATAAAATACACTAATATAATGATGTTGTTGTAACTAATCTTTGGAAAAAACAGAAATGTTCTACGGCCTTGATCCCATTGGTTGTTGATACCTTGTTGGTTCTTGATCCCATTGTGTTGCCCTTCTTTGCATAATCACATATTTTTAGTTCATGTTTTAATGTGGATCTTGGCCATGGGTTTCAGTCTTATCTCCTAGATGTTCAAATGCAGTCTATTTTGCGAGAATATTTGTTCTTTCATTGATTTCACAGTCATTATGACTTTTAGTCCATGTTATAAACTTTTTGTTGCTATTCATTATGTTGTTTTGAATTTTTTCTGTTACTTGAGAGTTGGGATATTGATTTTTAATCGCAAACATAGAAGACTGGTTATCTATTACGACATGGATGTTATTGAAGGTTGGAAGTTTTATTAGGAAATTCAGACTCTGATTGCTGTATTTCTGCTTGGTGTATACAATTGTTATTATGTAGGTGGCCTTGCCAAGGAACTAGTAAACAAAGTACAGTAACGTAATTAGATATTTCTGGTCTATTCAGGCACTTCCTCGTTAAAGCGGCCTCTTCATAAGCTTCTGGAGACATAAAAAATTTGCGCATTATAGATTGACCGATTAAGATTGCCAGTTTTGGACGACTAAACTTGATGTCCGCTGTAGCAAGAAGACAGCCTATTCTTTTCAACTTCTTTATTTTATCTATATACAGAAGCAAGTTTTTCTACTCTAATTAAAAATCTAGATATGACATAAGCTATCTAAAAATTTCGTAATCTAAACTAATGCATATATGTTTTATTATTTCTACGTTTTGATTTTAAAATGTAGGAACACTAAAGATGAGTTTCCTTGCTGTAGTCTAGAATAATGTATAGTTAATCAACGCATTTTCAGCATGTATTAGGAATGAAATTTCCATTAACATGACCGAAAGAAGTTTGTACTTTCTTATGCGTACGGTGACGGTGAAGATGTTGTTGTCGTGAGACCTGATTTTGCTCTCACTGTGCCAACTACGTCAACCATTTCTTATTCGAAAACGCTGCTTTCAGATTTTTAATGAAGATGCTTATTAATAGATATCACTAGTGAAAGCTGGCGTATACTGCTGTTCTGCTATAGTGCCTAGGCTCGAACTCAGAAGTTTTCGACTGCAGCATGACAAAAGATCCAAGTAAAAGGGCGGTTCAGTCTCGAATATTGAGGTAGCCGTGTCGTGCTTGTCATTGGATTAATTGCATATTCTTAAATAATGTGTTTCAAAATTATTAGGTTTCAAATCTATTGATTTAAAAGTACTATTCTTTCCTTATGAGATACATAAATGCGAGTAATTAGTTGTAAAGCATATGTTAATTTTATAACAGTTATTTTTAATTTTGAATCTCTTTCCTTTAAATTCTTGTTTCCCACTTACAACTCCCTACCAAAATGAGCTTTTAGAATCGCGTTGAATGCAAATGAGTTAGAAGTAGTATTTAAAGGTAGTTCAAGTTACTTCGAAAGAGAGTGCTCAAGAGTCTTTAGGTGACGCGTGTTTGCCTTCTGGCTATTTCGTTCTTGAATCCATTACGCTCGGCCGTATTGTACGTGCCTATTATTAATCGGCGCCTAGTTTAAATTAAGGGCCAACTATGTTCGATATTCCTGTCTAGCTTCGGCCAAGTCTATTTTAGTTAGTAGTAGATTAGTTTCTTATTTTCTTATCCTGATTTAAAAATCCGAGTGGAGGCCTTCCTGTAATCCCGAGAAGGGGCAATCTGTTATTATTTTCTTTGAGTGAATAAAAGGGTATTTTAACCCTTCTCGAGTCTACGTTGTAATTACTTGAACTCAGCGATAAGTCGCTACTTAGTTCACTAAGTTCCTCGACATTTTATCATTGACAAAGTAGTGAGGAACATTACATAGTAATGAATTTATGGTGAGATGCAATTATAAAAAATAAGAGTACTTACCACCCGTTATGATACTTCCTCCGTCTGTATGAATGACGTCCACAAATTGGGCGTCAGTAGGATCCAATCTCACTTCTTCCATTGTGTATTGAAAATAAGGTTCAGCTGGATCTAATCCTATAAAAAATAAGAGAAGGAGTTTCAATGTTTCAAACAAATTCATGTAATTTTGAACGTGCAGTTAATTAACTTAGAAATTTGTATTACAAATGTATGTAATAAAACTCTAAATAATAATGATGAAAGCTGGATGTTATATGAAACAGGCAGGCGTGCAGCTGAGCATTTCTTTATTCTTAGCAAAACATTCCTAAACTACAGAAATATGAAGTTCTCACAATTGGTATTAGAAAGATCTTTTATTTATCTTCGTCAGACACAGAATTTAAATTTCAAAATAAGAGAAATTATTCTGTCTTTTATAAACAAACCAGATTTGAATTAAATGGCATATCAATTTCTGTTTAATTATTCGAAATTAATTACTTGTTTTCCAATGATGTGTAGCAAAAACTAATTTGTAATTTACTAAGAAAATCCCAAATTTTTAACTCTCAATTTAGTTTCTCTAAAGCTTTATTTCTTTCTACTTAAGAAAGGTCCAGTTCTAAGGAAATATTTCTTTGCTAATTTCCAGTCTATTTTCAAGAATAATTTAATACACCACATTTGTAAAAGAAGGGCTGCTTTTATAATGTAAAAAGGTGAAACGTTGTATGACAGTTGCTTCATCGGCCTCTATAAGACATATGTTAGTTGTAAATTTATAGTAAGTTTACGTAAAATTAATTAAAATCGGAAGAAACAGTTGATGGAACAGATCAGGATTTTATTCTTGAAAATTTTGTTTACTCAAGGAAACTCAAGTGGAGCTGATTAATATTTTGTTAAAAACAACCTTTCGACATTTCGCATCAAACTTTTATTTCAATGAAAATACATGACAAATCCTTTTAGTCAAGAAATTAAAGTGGATTCTTCTAAGACCGTTTAAAATATTGCAATATTGATAGGAATGCCTTTTCAATATTGATAGAAGAAACAGGAATTCTTTTTATTTAAAACTTTTTTAGTAAATTAGAGGACTCTACAATCTGCTGCAGTTGTCTGTACTATGGTTATGAGGCAAATCAGAAGAAGTAAAATTGATCTTGATGTGCTTATTCTAAATGAATACTAATATTTTATTATAGTTTCTGGTAACTTTCAATGCCTGCCGAACTTCAGCAGAAAATGGAGCTGCAGCCGCTTTTATAACGAGAAGGGCATTTCATTTGTTATTTTTAGGCTTGTGAAAGCTTTTCCAGTTACCGTTTATTAAGCTATTTTGAGGGAAGTACAAGACATTAAGATGAGTATTTAATTAATTATTGCTGATGAGACTAAAAATAGTATTATAATTCTATAAATCACGAAGAAACTTTTAAGATTCTCTTATGTTAATCACCATTTTAGTCGGAAAAGTTTCAGTTATAATCATTATTTTGTTCGATAAATCAAATTTTAGGATTCTAAAATTGTTTTGTTTCTATGCCTGCGATTTTTGGAAGATAACGTCAATGCCAATTTAATGATGATGAAAATGATAATAAGCGCTAAATAAATAAAATGAAAAAATTTGAAATATAAAAAAGGCGTGATATAAAAATGTGAACTGTTTTTAAATGTGAGATATTTTTGTTAAAGTAAAATTTTTAAAACGAACTTTTCGTCTAATTTTACATACGAGAAACCTAATTAATCAAAATATTTAAAACTATCAATGAAATATTATATCTACGTTTCACACATTAGTGATCGTTTTTTAGGGAAAAAAAACTGAGAATCACAAGAATCTGATCGTTTTTCAGGTAGTAGGTAGTCACACATAAAATAATGAGAAAGAATCCCCCCCGCTGATTCTGATGTAGTTCGGGGGACCGACTTAGAGTCTCTCAGACCTCTTCTCTTACCACCAAACCGCTCGAGAAGGTTTTCAGGTAGCCAGTATTTTAAATGTTCCTGTGTCGCAGAAAAATTATACATTTACATCCAAGCCCATTGGTACGGCAATCAGCGTCAGTAACTACTATATCCAACAGTGCGATGTTTATTACAAGAAGGCTAGCTTGCAATGCTCTTGATAATCCTAATACTCATGCATTGTGTAATAAGACTTTCTCAGTCTCTTTCCAAAAGAACCGTGCTAACTATTGACACATAACGATGAAAATAACAAATACGAATGATCGTCATTATCGTTTAAAAATTACGGATGCAATTATAAATTTCATATCCTCCATGCTTATCCAGAACTCCTCGTAATCTTATGTGCAGCGGAATGGTCGCACACATGCTAATCGCACATTAATACAACTCGCACAAAATATTTAAAGAACAAATCTAAAAATTGAAAAACTTAATAGGCAAATCAATTTTCTGAATTGAATTTACTTTAATCACAATTCATATTATTCAATAGATTTTAACCATGAACAGTAATGCATAACGAAACATGACTTTGCAGGAATTTATGCATTCAAACTATGTTTTATTTTGAGTTCTTCCCTTAGGATCCTTAGGAGAAACCAGAGCAAAAAGGTGAACAGAAAATATGTTACCAAAGCAGACGGCCTTATTTAGGCAAGTACAAATTCTTAACATTTAATTTTAGAAGAACAAATACAGCTTGCTTGTAAATGAATCTCTTTACGATTCCGAAAAGGCAATTAAATCTTATATAGAATCATCTTTTGACAGCCGAAGAACAGGAAGAAATTTGACAAAAAGAAATAAACAGAGGGAGACACAGCGTGTCGTAATTTCTCCGCGCTGTTGATCTTAAGACAAAAAAAAAGCAAATTGCAACTTCGCTGTATCCGTGACGACAGCGAATATTTAGTTTACGCCATGTTTCGCTTCAGAGAGAAAAATACATTTCAGACTGTGCCGTTTTGAATGACTGTCGAGTCCAAACAATTGTAACTTTTCATATTTGTCATATTTCTTTTCCTTATTGCCACTCTAAAAAAGGCACGTAAGTTATCTGTTGCCTTATACAGTACAGTTTCTCTACAACTCTATTTCAATTCTGATTTTAAAAACTGAATATCCGCAGTACGTCTACAAAGTTTCAGGACTAAGTTGGAACGAAATCGAAAGTTGAGAAAAACAACATTCTTAGCTCCACATTGCTTTGCCTGTTCATACAGCTGATTTCTTTCTTTACAGAACTCATATTTTAGAACACTATTGAAGTCTCTAATTACAGATTTCTGAATCTCTTTAACGTTGCCAAAATAATGATGTTTGAGGTGAAACTTTACTTTTTGCAAGAGACAGCAAACCGCCCGTGAGAAATCTGTGAATAAAGGCGAATGAGAGCTGTGATACTTTTCTTTGCTAGAAAATGAAAACTGAATTGTGTGACGGCGCGTTCTGATTGAGTCAAGTGTTTTTAGGCCTAAGTGTCTGAATTCTCTTCAGATGTCTGTATATTATGTCTTTATAAAATATAAAGTTTACCATCCGTCCCTCGGGGATGAATTTCTTGTGAATTATCCCTTTGTAATTAGGAAATATGAGCATTATGCTACAGTCCTGAAACCGAAATTTTGTGTCCATCATAAACAATCCAAGCAGACGACTGCGGTTTTATCTGAAGATTATAAGCAAAGCACAAAGTTTCATCTATGATCACGATTTGTTTGAAAAATCTCAGGAGTAACGTCTGCCATTTGAATCAAAGGATTATATGTAGAAATTCAATCATATATTTATTTTGCAGTCGATCAGTACGCGACAAAGGAACAGCACATTTTTATTTTCCCAAGATTTTCCAGGACAAAGGCCATATTTTTAATGATTGCCCATTAGCTCTCTTTCGAAAAGCATGGTGAAGATTTTTAAGCAGATTGAACTTTTCCGACGTTCTCAACCATTCATGATTGCAAAAGGTACCAGTTGCTGGATTTATCATCAATATATTCGCGTCTATCTCGTATTCATTCACAGTGAAAAACATGGGATCGTGTTAACAGATATCCTTAATCCTTTTAAGAATATTTCAAACAATCCCGTTGCCCTTTCCACATCTTTGCTCTAAATATTCATTAGTATTCTTTGCTCAGCTTTCAGATCCATCACAACAGATAATTGGACCAAGGCAATCATATAAAGTGCATAGATTAAGCACTTTCTATGATTGTCTTGCTGTCCGTCAGCAGATGATATTTTAGGAAAAGCAAGTTGTGATTTCATAGTAGTAAATCCTGTCAGCTATTGTTTGGCGAGTTTGATAGAATCTGTTAAAAAAATTGGTCGTAAAAACATTGCAGTTGCACTGTGCATACCACATTTAGTCATTTTATGAAAATATTTTTTAAGTGGAGAAACGTCGCATCACTTATCACTATCGTGACGTCGTTTGTCATACAACGTTTCACCTTTTCACATTACAAAAGCAGCCCTTTTTTTACAAATGTTGTGTATTAAATTATTCTTGAAAATAGATCGGAAATTAGCAAAGAAATATTTCCTTAGAACTGAACCTTTTTTAAGAAGAAAGAACTTCGCATCACTACCGTTTCTTCTAGCATTTCGTATGCATATTATCCTTGAAATATGACTGACATAATTTATCTCGAATTAGCAGCCTTTTTTTAAAAAATGTTTTTTTACTATTTATCCGTTGCTCTCTTTGAAATCGTTGAGTTTCTTAATCAGAAACTGATAAATGCTTTACAAAATATGAAATAGGTAATACAACAAATTCCAAATTTGGTCTTCCAGATGCCCATATTCGGGTGGAAACGTACGTCATTCAAAATTTGATGGCTCTAGGTACCGTCGTTTTATCACAATGCGAGAAACATACATACATTTATGCAGATTCTTCATTATTTAATTTCTTTAAATATAATACAGGGCTGTTATATTTGGTAGCAACTGTTTGAAAAATGAACCGACATTTAAAGTTTTCAATGCAAAATGCCAAAACGAAATTAATAGCCCTTCTGGGCTAACGCCTTTTGGGCTAATAATTAACCAGAAATTTAATTTTATGTTTATTTACTTCATCCTTTGAGTAGTATAGTACAGTCCCAGATTCTGATGTTATGAATATCGCTGTTACCATTTGAGGCGTAAGGCTAGAAAATAAATCACATAGCTTTTTTTTAAATAACTTATTAAATCCTACAGATTATACTGCTGCGAGCTACAGATTTATGAAGGCTTTTTAAATAATTATGTCATAGAAGTAAGAAGAAAGGGACATATTGGTAAAATAAATAATAGCCTGCTTTAAAGAAAAGAGCTGCAAATGGCTCAAGGAGAACAACAGATATAAATTAAATACTATTTAACACTTTGAATAATACAGCAAATCTCTAATATCACTTGCAAAGTGAACTCTAAAACAGGAAGCATTGATATAATCGAATAATTCCTTAAAAGGAAACTATTTCGCTTCCATTTTTTTCCTCAGATGTATCAAATCTAAAAATAGCATCTCCTTTCATTTTTAAAATAATATGAATCTTCTTTCCTTGTGTTCGGCATTTGATAATATAATGTATGTAATTTGAAGTAATTTATGCTTCAAGTCACAACTCCTCACACTTTATTAACTGATATCTTTCTTTATTAATGAAATACAAATGATCTTGTGTCAGGTAAAAATGGCATATATTTTAAATATAGTGCCGAAAATGTTTTTTACCTGTGATTCTGCCCAGTCTTTTATTAAGTCTTTCTCCTGCATATCCCGCGACATGTGCTCCTAAGCTGTGGCCAATGAGGTGCATAGAAGACAACGGTATAGCATATACATCCTGCACTCGAAAGAAGAAATTTTTATCAGCTGATAATGTAAGTTAAGTAATACAGTATGTCTTTTATACAATTAAGAAATCTCACCATATATGTTTAACGAAATAAGATTTTTATACGCTCATTAACTTAATAATATCATATATACATATATACATAACAATAGTATATAAAATAAGAAAGAAAACAAATCAACAATTAGAATTTCGGTATTTATTAGCTCATATTATTAGCTGTTAAGCTTGCAAAACCCTCGACCCCTATCAAGATTAAACCTCGGGCATCATCTCTATAGAAAAATGCTTTCAACAGATCAGCCATCATATGCCATTAATAGCTTTCATTATTTTCCGTTTAAATATAAGGCTTGCTTGATTTGACCTGCATGAGATTAAATACGACTGCAGCAATCTCAACTAACAGCGGCAATGTGTAACATAATGAAATAACAGTAACTTGCGTTTTCTCTCCATCATCATTAACTCAATTCAGTTGTCATTAATTTGTTAACATTTATATCAAGCATACCATAATGAGGCAAAGCACGCCGCTCGTGATAAACAAATTGGCGAATTTTACCCCGAAATGGTGACACTATTTAGCAACTTATACATAGCAAATCAAAACGAATGGTACAAAAGGAAAATATACCTGTGACTGCTGGGATGAATTTATTTCTCAAATACAGTTGTAAACATGTCAGCTCCTCACTTTTCTAAGGACATTCGCAAATGTTAGATGCCGATACCCTTTGTGTTGTGACAGACACAATAATCATTGATCAATTGTGTCGACCGCATCGCTTAACCACTGCTTTAAAAATCCTGCGGAAGCGGAGGTAAAACATCTGGTCATTTATATATTCTCAAAGAAATATTCCAGAGCATTATGTTAAGTGACCTAAAGAGCCAGAACGACAATGGCACATGACTGGAGTTACCGCTGCTAAATCCAAGCATTCCAGAAAATGCTCAGTGAGGTTATTCCATGCGTGTTTATGCTAATATGGTGATTCACTATCATGCTGCAAGATGACGTCAGATGCTTATTCTTCCAACACAGACAACAACCTCTTGGACAACATACCCAAGTATGTGAATTCTTCAACGAAAAATGCCCAAACACACTATAGCTGGGAGGAAACAAACGTTTATCTTTAGAGATTTAAGGATCCTAGTGTGGCATCACCAGGGTGGACCGTGTGTGGATTTTCCATACTTCAAGACCTCAAATTATGCCCGGCTACTTTGCCATATAAGCGAAACATGACGTCGACACTAAACACCTGATTCTTTGAAAAATATCTTCTTTCATCCCATGCTTGCAAATCTTACAATTTTTTTTTAATTTTAGTTTTGGTTTATTAATAGTTTTTAGCACCTATAACCATGTGAACTTTGTCAGGTTTGAAATATTAATTAACGCACTCTACACTATTGCTTGTGTGCGCATCAAGTTGTCAGATGATATGATATGTTGACTATCAGAGGCTTAAGTAAATCGCTTCACTATTTTCCATGATTTTTTTTTGTTAACGGATAGCCATCCTGTGTTTCCTTTGCTTTAGCAGCCTGCCTTCTTAAACTCTTCCTGTTGTTGTTGCTTATGCTCACTTTTCTGACGCAGTCAGCCAAAGCTCACGAAACTCCTCGTGTCAAGAAGCGCAAGTTTAGGCCTACCGTTGGCAACAGCCTTGAGCATCTAACAGGTGACAGTGCGATTTGGCTCAGTTCCCAATTTTGATGGAGAGCACCACGGGGAAGCGGGTCCGAGGGTCTCCCACCCCTCTTCCCTCCACCAAACCACACGAGAGGACTTTCGGCTTGCCGCATATTTAGAGTGCCGCCATGGCGCACCGACATTATACATTTACAGATATCCATCCCTTCTCCGGGATTTGAACCTGGGGCCTTCGGCACGGCAGTCAGCGACGCTAACCACTATACCAGTTGGGCGGCTCTTAAATTCTTTCGTTCACCAAGTAGCTTTGTAATAATTTAATATGAAAACGTCTCTGAACAATTAGTTAGCGATAGCGTTTTTGTGTATTCTAGCACAGCATAAGGCTTTTCTTTTTCTGATGTTGCAGGTTTGAACATTAACCCCTTCAATGAATATTTTGGAGCTGGCGACATTTCATGTTAGATACGTTCATTACAGCAGTGGCATTCCTTTTGTACCATTCATTTTGAATTAGCCTGTATTCCAGTTATGATACTGGATTGACTTGAATGAACAAATGGCCAGTTAATTCGAAAAAGCACAGAAAACGGGATTTAAAGGTTTCAGATAAGATTCAAAATTTGCTGAGTCGAACTTTCTTAAACTTCCATTTCTTATTAATAAATAGTTTCTGAAACCTCAGACCCTTGAAGCATGCTCATTTAGCTGACATTCCTTGATAAACGGGCAAAATCTTGGTCCTGTGAGTGTCTTTTGACGGAAGGCTGATCTGTATATGTATGCGCTGATATATAAATCTTTATAAAATCTTGTCTGTTTGAAAACGCAAGGAAGTTTTATTAGCATGAAAAAAAATTGATAAATATATGATCTGTCAAAATAAAAACTGGTTAGAGCAAAGCGGGGTAAGAGGGAATTTACAAAATTTTGGAGCTTATTAGCAGTTAAGAATACCCAAAATTGCTCAAAGATTAAAAGTAAATGTTACAGATTTCTTAAATATGCTGGGTTATATTTATCTATTAGTATGTATAACTTCTATTAATATCTGCGTTTCAGAATATACAAACATACAGAAAGTAAGAGTATTAGAATGTGTGAGTATATTTTGAATATAAGTTAATTTATAAGTTAGCAACACTTTAGTTGTCGTTAAATACATATGTTTCAAACGTATCAGGCGTATCTCAATAATAGCGACGGGTTGTACTCTAGAACCTCATCAGCAGCCTTTGGATGTCACAAGAGATTTAAATGTTCTATAAAAAGTAAGGCATTTGGAATACGTTACTGATTACTTAAATATGCTGGGTTATATTTATCTATTAGTATGTATAACTTCTATTAATATCTGCGTCTTCATTAAGAAGCAGAATATACAAACATACAGAAAGAAAGAGTATTAGAATATGTGAGTATATTCTGAATATAAGTTAATTTATGAGTCAGCAATACTTTAATTGTCGTAAAATACGTATGTTTCAAACGCATCAGGCGTATCCCAATAATAGCGACAGGTTGTACCTCATCAGCAGCCTTCGGATGTCACAAGAGACTTAAATGTTCTATAAAAAGTAAGGAATTTGGAATACGTTTGTGTTAAATACGTATGCTAGGAAATTTTTTAAAAATGTTTCCAATAACGAATTTTCTTATACCCTTAAGATTTCAATGAATTCCGCTAAGACGGCTCCCACCATCCGGGCATTAGCAACAGCTTGGGTATAAGGAGGTGCGGCGCCGAATACCCAGTCCACCGAAATTACATTGAAGTCATCTTTGGTTAATAACTCTCGAATCATATCCTGAAAAATAAAAAAAAATATATAGAATATTTTTTAAAACTGAAAATTGTGTTTCTTTTTTATGCTGCTTTATGCTATAAGGAACAAGTATTTCTCATCACCAATGAATAAAATTCTTAAGTATTAATATTTTTAATTATTTGCACAAATTTAAAATTTTTATTTGCTCCACAAATCTATTTTGAAACTCGTATTTTATTGAAAAATTAAAATTTAGAGTCTATTCAAACATGAATTTCTTTCACACTTATATGTATAAGAAAACGTATAACTGTGACATAGAAAGGCAATGGTGAACCAGAGCAGTTTCATCAATATAAATGGGATACACACTGCTCGACATTGAAAATGCAACACCAAGAAGGAGTGGTCAGAAATTTATGCAAATTTTAGAGTAGACGCACGGCACTGAGTTATGCGAATGATGCGAAATGCGCAGCTCTCCGACGCATATGAAGTAAGATATAAGGGAAGGAACGTGCAGAATGGGCAATATTCGTGTCGTTATTTCTGCCAGATGAATTATCAAAGAAAGTTGGTTTTTGTCCCGGAGGATACGAATAATAGGAGAGAATGCCAGGCCGCCGTCAACGAAGGCACTTCCAGCAGATCGACGATTTTACGAGGGGTATGGTGATCGGACTGAGAAGGGCGGAATGGTCCTTACATGAAATCGCAGCTGATACCCACATGGATGGGAGCACGGTGCATCGGCTATGGCGAACATGGTTGGAACAAGGGAATGTGGGAAGAAGGAGGGTGCAGGTGCAGCCAGAGTGACGCCAGCACGCATTGATCGACGCATCCGCCGACAAGCTGTGGCGGTTCCGCAAGTCACTTGTACCGCGATTCTGCAGCATGTGCAAGATACCCTGGATATTCCCGTGTCGACAAAAACTATTTCCTGTCGATTGGTTGAGTGTGGCCTGCACTCACGGCATCTGTTAAGAAGACTGCCGTTGACCCCACAGCATAGACGCCAACGTTTAGAATGGTGCCGGACTGGAGCGATGTGGATGACAGAATGGCGAAACGTCGTGTTCTCAGATGAGTCGCGCTTCTGTTTATCCAGTGACAGTCGCCGCATACGTGTTTGGCGTCGACGTGGAGACAGATCTAATCCGGCAGTAACTGTGGAACGCCCCACCGCGCGACAACGTGGCATAATGTTTTGGGGCGCTATTGCCTACGATTCCAGGTCACCTCTAGTTCGTATTCAAGTATCGTTCGTCTATGACGGCCCAACGATACTTGGATAATGTACTGCGGCCGGTGGCAATCCCCTACCTTCAAAGGCTGCCTAATGCAATTTTTCAGAAGGATAACGCCCGACCACATAGTGCTCGCATGTGCCAACATGCTCTGCAAGGTATACAGATGCTTCCCTGGCCACCGTACTCTCCTGACCTGTCACCAATCGAACATGTGTGGCATGTGATTGGACGCCGTTTGCAGACTCTGCCCCTGCCTCGTTCAGAAGACGAACTGTGGCAAATGGTTGAAAGGGAATAGAGAGCCATCTCTCAGGACACCATCCGCACTCTTATCGACTCTATGCCTAGACGTGTGTCTTCGTGCATCGCTGTCCGCGGTAGTCCTACATTCTACTGAGCCGACGCCGTTCTGGCTCTGTATTCTGACTATCCTTTTGAAATAAAGATCACTTATTGCTGCTTGCTGTCTCTTTTTTCCAGATTTCATCACTTTCTGACCACTGCTTTTTGGTGTTGCATTTTAGTGTCGAGCAGTGTATTCTAATATAATAATGAACAAAAGAAAAATAAGTTTCAACTTTTTTCAACTCGCATTCATTGGCGGAGAAACGAAAGTATTAAATTTCGTTATATATGAGTATGATGTGATCATGCTGGAGATGTTCGTTCCACTTGACTAACTATGGAATTTATAAAACTAACTTAGATTTATTAATACGCTGGAATGTGTCATAGTAGTTCATAGACAGCATTCTAGTTCTGACTAATGTTTTTTCAAATAAAAAAGAGATCGGATAGTTTTTAAAAGAAACGCAAAATTCCTAACTAAAATAAATACATTTGGCTGAATATCCCCTTAGGCAATCTGACTTCAGCGAACCATATAATCCGATTTCCGTTCTATGAAATTCAGAAGTTCAGTAAAATTCAGAAATATAGCCGGAAAAAGATTTTCTTACTCTGTAAGGAGTTATCGCAATATCCCGTTTATGGTGTGATATAAGTGATTTATCATGTCCAGCTAGCAGCAGGAAAACATGTGGTTCGACACTCGTATGGGGTACAGTTAGTTTTTCATATTTTCTAACATAAAAAAACCTAATAATCTTAGCAATTCATTTAAAAATAAAATGCTTCAGTTTCAAAATGATATTTTTGCGGCAATAATTTAATTGACAGAAAGTACGATTTTAGATTTTGTACTGTTATTTTTTTAAATTAATCGCAGTTAGATAGTACTTAAGCTGAGGTTTTTGGACAGTAAAATAGAGCATATTTCTACCTGGTGAGGACACGTTACCCTAGTTCTGCCATTTCTGATAAGTTTGTAATTATTCGGCTTTCCTTATTGCTGCCGATTTGTAAATTGTTACGCCGATTAGATTTTTGAGCCAACTTCAATTTAAGTCGAATTGTGTAGGCTTTGACTACTAGTCTACTTTTTTAAATTTTGATTTTGACTGACAGTTGCATCGCCACAACTTGTAGTTGAGTCTGTTAGCAGGAGAAAGTGCACTTATATTTTAAGTTCTGTTAAATAAAAAGGTTTGTTTAAACCTGTTCAAGTCTCTAGTTAATTTCAAGCACAACGATAATTCGCTTTACTCCTGTTAGGAGTTTGAAACTACTTTATGCTCCTCAAACAAGTCAAATTCTATAATTTGACACGAAAGTTTTTAACGTGGTAAGTGAAGTCATGGATACGTTCCACTAAAATTTGAAGTCTGGCTTGTACTATATCTAATTTAATCCATTATAAAATGAAATTATGTAAAAGAAATGGTGCAAGGAAACCACAATAGAATAACCAGATTGAATTCATAAATTAAGGCAACATTTTTAGGTCTGTGGTCGGCGCAAGCGGTCACAGAAATCTGCCCTTTTGATCCTTTTCCAAAAAAAAAGAGAAAAAAAAAATTCAGATTAATTATCAGATTTCGATAACGACTAGTATTACAAATTTTCTTATTTTCCTTTTTTGATCATAGGATCCATGTTTCTTAATGCGAAATTTTTATGGCTTTAGTTCAACTTGAATTACATTGGCCTAGAAGTATCAAATTCTCCAAGAATTCAAAATCAAAGATAAGATATTACAGAATCGAAAAATGAATTTCCTTGATATGCGAGAAAATAAGCTGAAATTCTGGAGAATCCAACAAATTTCTGAGTTAATAAGTCTTTATAATTTATTTCTTAAATTAAGCAGAGAATTCTGTTCTAAGCGTGTTTGAGCGTGTTCTATTCATGTTTGCGTGTTAAGCGTGCTCTATTCATATTTGAAATAGAAAACGGAACTAAATTTCGGATTTCCATTTTCATAAACTTTCCAGCTCTGGCTATCTTAACATAAAATACACAGAAAGAAATATGATTTTAAATTTGCCACTTATCTCTTGAAATTTAAAAGCAAAAAGAGCTACTTTTGTCAATGAAAAGTAATACACATTCGAGAGGATACTGCTGCAAAAGCTGAAGCAAACTTTCAAAAGCAAAATTTGCGCTGTTAACCTAACAAAAACCATCTGATTGATAATACAGGTAATTTCTGTCATTCTGTTAAATATTCCGCTGTTGCGAGAGCAGTACTTTTAACACTTGAAAGCTGGTGTTATTATTTCCTATACGCGTAAAGTTCATGTCCGAAAAAACTGCTTTCTATGTAGGGTGTTTCCAGAGTTCTAGGAAGTGATTCCTAGTTAAATTCCTAGAACTTACAGGCAATGCTATCGGCTACCGATATATCTTGACATGTTTATACACGATCCCGTGCAATATTGTTCAGTTTGATTTAGTTATTTGTTTAATACAAGTACATTTTCGTAGAACTGTTTTTGCAAGCATGGAAGATTCGAAGAGCAATTACTCTCTTTTATGGAAAGAGGGTATGAAATCTTCAGAATTTGTTCAACGTATGCGAAGAATATTCTGTGTCCACATCTGTCTCCACACTTCAAAAAAACTTTTATGGAGTGTTCGATTTGAGAGTTTAACCATTTTAGTGTTAGGAGAGAGAGAGGAGAAACCGAAAACATTCTTTGATGCCAGCTTAAAAAAAATCGGAAGATATTCAGTTAAATGGGGATAATGTTGAAACATTACATTGTAACACTTATGGAAATTAATGAAATAAAAAATTATATATAAATCCCTAGAACTTTAGAAACCTTACTTGTATATAGAGTAGTTATTGCCATTCCACACAATCTAAGATATTTACCTTTTATTTGTGAACAGATAGTTTCACAGTTCTCGAAGGATAAAAAATATCTTTTGTGAACTAAGAAGCCATTTGGATACTGTAGTTAGGCTTTTTATTGCTCGAAAATTAGAAACAGAGTCTGCTCTAAGCTCAGGCGACATAGGTAGCCGCCCAGAGCAGAGGATTTCAAGGGCGTTAATTTAAGTTACTCTCACAATGAAGGTATATTTCGTTTTGAGCTCTAAATATGTAATTCATATGGGTTGTCGACTACACTGGTCATTGCCTTGAATGATCTTTAATTTCTACTGAATTTTATATTAAAAAAAATATTTACATGCTTTATTTCTAATAGCTTTCTTAATATTTTAAATATGACTTTTGGTGTTAACTTTAGAATGTAGTTTAACATACCAAGGTAATTTTTAATTATTTTTACACAAAATTTCATTTTAATTTGTTGTATTTTATGGCCCACATAAGTAGCTCTTTCATCTGAAAAGAAAAAACTCCCAAGGGTTTTAAAATATATCTGTTGAATCTTCTGGAAGTAATTAATCTGTTATCTTTTCCATTCATAATCTCTAGAAAATTTTTAGCAGGCAGCCCATCCGCCCGAGAAATATTTTATCAGATGTTGAGTGGAGTGGCCATTGCCTCAAAACTGTAGCAGCTCACTTTGGGTTCTATTCTTGCAGTTGAATAACTTGGCTACATGAGAATTTTCTTCAGTGTAACACAAATACGAGTCAGTTTTTTAGTCCTTCGCGACAGCATCCATTGTTAGGCAAATAAACATCGTTAATTTTTCATAATTAAATCATGCAGTTCATCAAAACAAATCTAAAATGATTCAAAATTTAACTTGCACCACAGGGCTTGTTAAAGTTTTTTGTGTTTTCGCTAAACATCGCAGCTTATCAATCTGCTTCTAAATTTTCTCCTGCCAACACAATAATTTTCTCTTTTTAGCTTTATTACTAAACACCGTTTTCTTCGCACATATGCTATATATAATTCAGCAGCACGAGCACATTTTTAAAAGCAGCATACCAACATATGTTTAGAATTTCAGGTACAGTGTTAAGTGTTGGATACATTTTTCCATTTATTTTTTTTTCAGTCTTTTCTCATTTCATCATATTAGTGCTCAGTTGTCTTCGTAGGATGACTAACAAAACTTTTTTTT
Source organism: Stegodyphus mimosarum (assembly GCA_000611955.2). Classification (NCBI taxonomy): domain Eukaryota; kingdom Metazoa; phylum Arthropoda; class Arachnida; order Araneae; family Eresidae; genus Stegodyphus; species Stegodyphus mimosarum. The sequence goes on from KK113247.1 coordinate 304,451, forward strand.
GCCTTTTTCTAATTAATTTTTTGTGTGTTTGTTTATTAACTATGACGTGTCTTCCACTTATACATAAAATTCATCATCAAAGTCTCAAAATATTTAAAACCAATATAGGACAGCTTTTGTAATTCTTGATGTAGTGTTAGGAGCTGCAGTACATTTTTTTATGTACTCGCAATATTGTTTCTTTGAAAAACTAGCCACTCGCGCGGCCAGCCGCCTAGAATAGCTATTATAAAAAGAAATTCATAATGATTTTAAAGAGTGTAAGTTAGTGTTATAAGGTATTTTTCCCACCTTCTTAGCATGCCATCGTGGTGTAGTGGTCAGCACACTCGACGCGTATTCAAGAGGTCCGTGGTTCGAGTCCCGGAAAGGGCATTGCTCATTTTTCACATCTCCTGCTTCTAAATAACCTAATAAATCTATAGTGGCACCCGACCTAAAAGGTTATGAATGGTGATTCTCCACCACCAGGATTTGGCGATTGGGTCCCCTAATCCCCAGTCCCCTTTAAAAGGGGACGTATATAAGGTATTTCTCCCACCTTCTTAGCATGCCTTCGGGGTGTAGTGGTCAGCACGCTCGACGCGTATTCGAGAGGTCCGTAGTTCAAGTCCCGGCGAGGCTCATTTTTCATCTCTCCTGTTTTCAAAAAATAACCTAATGTCTCTACAATCTTTATTCATGTACATAAAAATACAGGCTTTAATAACAAAGCACGGCAAAGTATAATACATACCTAATTTCAAAAAACACATAATGTCTCTACACTGTAATTTCATTAATATAGTTAATATTTCTGATTTTGTTACCTAATGATTTTAATGCATTTTTATTTAAATCAATCACATTAAAAAGTAGAAATTTTTTTTTAAATATGCTTAAGAACTCTGTATTTATTGCTTTTAAATCGTTTAGTTAGTAACTTAATACATTTCCAGATTAAATCGGAAAGTTAAGCTTTACTAAATAATAAGCTCTAATAATAAAGCTTTACTAACAAAACTGAATAATAAGCTTTTACTGAATAATAAACTTTACTGAATGGCAACACGCTTGACGTGAAAAGTTTTTTTTTATTAAATTATTTCTTGCAGGGTAATACATTGCTTTCAAATAGCCGAGGTTGTTGATTAAAACTACCGTATAGGGTATGGCTAAGACTTCAAAACATATCGTTAAATAAAATTACACTCACTTTGAGAGCAAACAGTAACGTCCGCAGGCTGAAGAAAGCGTCTTTAGGCATAATTTATATAAAATACCATCGTAACTTTCACTGGTCTTTCAGGTTTTACATGTATACATTTGTCTTTTAGTTACCATTTACACATTTTCATGTACTACCTAGATTTCATTAAATTTGAAATGGTTATTAGCAATCCTTGTGATTTTTCTATATACCAAGTAAAAAATGTTTTATGTTAAGCATTAAAATTAGAATGGGAGACTTATAAACGTTCAGTGATATTAGCCAACATATAAACAACACCGATTAGAATGTAAACAAGACCAACCAGAAGTCCGCCTATGGCAGCGGTCATGATAAATCATGACGTCATACCATGACATGTCATGGCTTCATTTTCATTGCACGGAACATATGGAAGAGGCTTACTCCACTTTTTCTAACTGTCTTGATGAAGATAAAAATATAATATTTCGAACGGTGTTGCCACGGTTCGCTTTCAAATCGCTGAGTTTGTTAATTAAAAATTTATTATAGAAAATATGAAGTAAATAAAAAAAATTCCAAAATTCGGGCTTCGAGGTGCACATATTCGGATGGAGAAGTACATGTATTAAAAAGCTGTTCTAGGTGCCATCGTTTTCCCACGATGGAAAAAGCATACATACATACGTACATACATACACACATGCATAATCTTCAATATTTAATTTTTGATAAATAATTCATGGCAGTAACATTTGGCGGCATTAATATGAAAAATGACTGGACACATAAGTGGTACGGACAAAATCTGAGTTTCGAGAGTGTTAGCATCTCTGGCGATAAAAAAGTTTCTTACCTGTATCCATTTTTGATGTCCATGCTCAAGGTAACCATGAATTATGAATTTTACACCTTGCTTTGGATTCAAATTTTGTTGAGTAAAACTTTCATTACCCTCTGGGCGAAGTTTGTTGAATAAATCTGGATTCCTCCGCGTCTTCAGGAAAAATTTCACATCTAAAACATCTGGATGCAAAGGGAAGAGGTTCACCGGCCTGTAGATGGACAAGAATGGTTCGCCAATAGAAAAACAACCCCATCGTCCATAGCATCGTTGAAGAAGAAGATCTGTCGATCAAAAAATTAATAAGCAGTTGAACTCGAAATTAATTTAAAATTACGAATCACACATCCTTGAATCATAGCCACTTATTTAAATGCACTTGCATGGTTGCTTTGTTTTGGTGGCATAGAAAGAAATCTGCTTAGCCATTTAAAAAAAATTATTATACATTTTGAAATCTGCGTGCTAACAATAATATAATTTATTAGTACTTATATATATATATATATATA
>KK113247.1:309527-341843 GCA_000611955.2 Stegodyphus mimosarum
CGTACAGTGTTGCCATTGCTCGCTTTGAAATCATTTAGTTTGTTAATCAGAAATTCGTTGAAATGTTACAAAACATAAAATCGATAATAAAGCAAATTTCAAATTCAAAATTAGGGCTTCCAGATGCCCATATTCGCAGTAGGATTACGTCATTCAAAATTCGATGGCTCTAGGTTTTATCACAATGCGAGAAACATGCATACATTTATGCAGATTTTTCATTTTTTAAAATTTAATGCAGAGCGATAACATTTAGTGGCAACAATTTGAAAAGTGAAACGGCATTCAGAGTGAATCGACGCAAAATCGCAAAACGAAAGTAATAGTCCTTCGGGACTAAATCCCTTTGGACTAAAAAAAAAAAAAAAAAGCTGCATTAACTGAACTAGGAGCGTATCCGGCTTAGTAATAAACAAATTTAAAATAAAATATCGATTATGAACGCATGCCACTCGAAACTATATTATGAAATTACAGTGATATGTAACACCAAAGCATTAGATCAAAATGGGATACTTCCGAAACTCATCGAGACTCTTAAAGTTAATAGAAAATACGATCACCCCTATCATGCACACATGTAGCACAACACTGTCGATAAGGTATAATTAGAGTTTCTGAAAGAGTTCCATTCCTTGGCAGTATACAGAGGATATTGTGGTGTAGTGGCCGAATCCGCTATCCAGAGCCCCTGTTGTATTCCAGGGTTGAAATCAACTTTTAATTCAAGTTCTAACAATAACATGAATTTCAATAAAATATAAAAAATTAGCAGATGCTGTTCATGGCGATGTTAGACTTGGATACATTCAGTCCCGTAATTTCAGAAATTTGTTAAATGTGCGCGATTAACAGCAACACGAAGATTCATAATTCTAGCGGGCCGAAATGCCCATAGCCTCAGCATGAAGGTCCTGGTTGTTTTCAGAAAACCACCTTCCTTTCTCGTTGCCAAAACTTTACTAACTCACGGTGTCGTTACGTCCGTTGAACCCCGGGGGGAGGGAGAATTCCTCTACTGGTACATAACAAAGGTGTGCACATTTTGATCCCGGTGAAAGACTTCTTTTCCTGGAACCGTTGAAGTGACCTTCGAGGGTGAAACCAGAATAATTAACAAAGGGACCTCGTTGCAACAGGATTTCTCCTTTGGTGTGAAAGAGGCACCATTGCTTTCGGAATTCGGTCCCCCTGGACGAACCAGGCAAAGAACATCATGCGACTTTATCAGAGTACTTACACATTTTTAGAACAATTTCGATAAAGAATTAAAACAAAAAAGCAGATGTTCTAGAACAAAAATTTCTGACAACAGCTTGTTATCTGAAATGAAAAACATCGTCTGCTACTTTTGAATTTATTCTTTCAAAATGTCGCATATCAACAAGCTGTGCATAAAAAAATATGTTTTTGCGCTTTCTGAAGAGAAATATTCCTATTCCATACCTCAAAAACGTAAAATACATAGTATTAAAATTTCGAAGTGCAAAATGTGTAACATTTTTAATCGAAAAGGGATACATCTACTTGGAAAGAAGATTTCAAATGAGTGCCTGCAAAAGGTAAATACTGTTCTCAATGTATCTAACGTTAAATCGTTGGTAACAAGAGAAAATCCACCGACTCAGAAATCAGTTGCAGAGTTTTTAAATACATCTATGACTACAATAAATAAAATAATCCAAGATTTATAGCTTATACACAGTCCAGTCACATTAATGTGACCACCACGTACTTTCCATGTCAGAGTTAAATAACCAATCACAGAAGGCAGGTGGCAGAACAGTGCAGTTGAGCGTATATAAAGGGTGTGTGAGGGCTTCGGAAAACATTTCAATCGTTGGCGTAATGCAGAAACGAAGCGATTTATCCGACTTCCAAAAGGGCATGATCATTGGCTTTCGGGCCAAGGGTGGAAGCATTTCCGAAACGGCTGAGTTTGTGAACTGTTCGCGTGCCGCCGTGGTAAAAGTGTACCGTGCATGGCAAAATGGGACTGTCCAAAATCAGCGACGTGGCAAATGTGGTGCACCACGGGCCATAGATGACAGAGGCGAACGACGGTTGCGGAGATGCGTTCGGGCAGATAGACGGGCTACCGTTGAGCAACTGACCACCAAAATGAACCAAGGGGCTACCAAAAGTGTCTCCCAAAGTACTATTCAGCGAACATTGCTGCGTCTGGGCCTCCGAAGCAGACGCCTGGTTCGTGCACCTATGCTGACTGCTGTTCATCGACGGCGAAGGCTAGAATTTGCACGCCAGTACAGCAGCTGGACGTCCACTGAGTGGCGACAGGTTGCGTTTTCGGATGAATCGCGTTTTATGCTCCATCGGACAGATGGACGTTGGCGTATAAGGCGTGAAACCTCTGAAAGGAACCACCCTGCAACCATTGCCGGAACGGTCCAAGCTGGAGGCGGGAGCATTATGGTCTGGGGAATGTTTTCCTGGCATTCTCTAGGTTCACTGATCATTGTGGAAGGCACAATGGATCAATACAAGTACGCATCTGTCCTTGCGGACCATGTTCACCCCTACATGCGCATTGTTTTTCCTCAGGATGATGGCATCTTCCAGCAGGACAATGCGAGGTGCCATACAGCTGCCAGTGTACGTGCGTGGTTCGAAGAGCACCAGGATGAGTTTACCGTCCTCCCCTGGCCAGCAAACTCACCTGACTTAAACCCAATCGAGCATCTGTGGGACCATCTCGATCGAGTTGTTCGCGCCATGGATCCTCAACCGCGTAATCTAGCGCAGCTGGCCACGGCATTAGAGTCGGCATGGCTCAACATCCCAGAGAACACCTTCAGGGACCTATGTGACTCTCTTCCTGCACGTCTCGCAGCAGTCCGCTCTGCGAAAGGTGGTTATTCTGGCTTTTGACAGATGGTGACATTAATGTGACTGGACTGTGTAAAAAGCTAGAAAACATAACGTTCACAGCTTTTGCTGAGGGTGTGGCCCAGGGCAGAATAGACCAGAGTTTGATTCCATGCGAAAGTGTGGTTTCCCCCATGTGTAACGTGTATACTAGTCACTTTCCCTTAGAATGTCCTCCACGAAGGCACCCCTCTACTTAGGCAGATAGCTCTAGTGTGCTTTGTCATAATCAACTTAATCAAACCAAACCAAACCAGGGCTGAACAATTTTTAGAACCCTGTATGAAAATTATTTTTGACAAGAGATAAATGGAAATGCATTGCGACCCTTGATGAACTTGGTTTTATTAAAATGACTTCAACTAAAAAGGGCTTACTTATTATCGAAAACGAAAAGAAAAAAAGTACAAACCTAGTTCTGTCAATGCAAAGAAAGTTTTAATGAGGGATTTCTGATTGTCGCATATTCTCTTATAGTGGGAAATTAAAAATAAGAAAAATGAAAAAAATGTTATCAACTCAAAGTACTATGAAGAGAAAGTTTCACGTTCGATGTTTATAGAAGAAAATCCATTTCTTTATCCCAACTACTTTCAGAGAGTGAAACTTCATCAGGATAAAGAAACAAGCAGTGCTTCGAAAAGTACCACTGCATTCCTTGAAAAAGAAAATGAAGACTGATGATACAGGTATTGCATATATACCTTTTCAATGTATTCCAACGAAGCACCCTGAAGTCTCTCCTACGGACCATCACTGATCTCTTGAAAAGAGGTCTTTAATATCAAGATTAGAAACTCGAACCACTGTTCTGTTTTTCACTGTTAGCATAGGAATTGAGGAGGGCCTTAGCGCTGCATACATTTGCATTGCCTACAAAGATATCTGAATTTTGATTGACACTCGCAATTCTATTCAGTATTTGCATATTGGCCTCGTATTGGTGATAAGACTTCACTCTTTACTTAGGCTTTGCAGGGAAAGCTCTCTTTGCTCTCATCATTATGTATATCTGCAGTGGATTCCTTCACATATTGGCCTCAGTGGTCATGAAATGGCTGATGCCCTAGCTAAGGAAGGTACTTCAATGACTCTGACCACTGGCACCCTGACTTTTTTGGAGATATGCTCTAGAGTTAAATCTACTGTTGCCATTTCCTGGCATTCTTCTCCGGCTCACGACTGGTACTTTCGCAGGCAGCCGGGAGGTACTGTTGCTTTTGGGGGTAATCATGCTTAGCAGACTACTTTGACGAGGCTCCTAAGTGGACACCTAAAATGCCTTGAAATATGACTGGGGAAATAAGGTCTACCCATCTGTAGGAAATGTAATACTGATCATTTCACTTCTGAACATCTTCTCACCTGTTTGGTACTTGTAAAAGAGAACCTACTTACTTACGTTTTGAATTTATTGACGGTTCTTGGACTCATGGATCTGGTCTAGCCTAATGGTAACCAGTTAGGCCAGTAACAACAACATGCTTGAGATTTTATGGAATTCATGCCTGAGTCACAGTATAGCACTACTGTGACTTAGGCATGACACATTTATACTTTCTTAGACTTTAGTAAAAGATTATGACTCCTAAATGAGTTCGTCTTTTCAAAATAAAATAAATTTAAAAGAAGCAGAAATTTTCTATGAGTCTGGTTACCTGGTGGAAAAAAATTATTTTAAAAATAAGTGATTTCATTGCTAAAAGGTTTAGTGATATGACAATAAAAGAGTTCTCTGAAAACATAATTATACGTAAAGCAATGCTGTAATTATAATAGAATTCAGATATCTATCCTATAAATAGAACACGTACTATCTGGATTTTAATAGGTTTCCTTTCCTCTGCCGGCTGAATCCGGACTTTAATGCAAGTGACTTAGTTCAATGCATAGTAATCAAAAGGAAAGAAAAATATATTAAAATTCCGAAAACGTATGGAAGAACTGGATTGGAATTTATGTCCTTAATTAAAGAAAATAATGTTTGCGAATGTGAAAAACTTTAAGGAAATCCAATTCACAAACGAAGAAGCTTTATGGATTATTTTTCGCAAAACCATTCTCGAAATTGTGCGTTTTGTTTCCAGTTTGCTACTTGTTTGTTTCCAAACTTGTGGATAATTATCGATATATCAAAGATGAAAGTTGATAGCCGTGTGCTTAGAAGAGTTATCCTAATAATAATAAAAAAAAGCTGTTTCTAATATGCAAACTTTGGACGGATAATTTTTAAAATGTTTAAATAACGAGCATGGTTCATTATGTCGCAATAAATGCTAAATTATTTAATCCGGATGCTGATATGCACCCTCACGCAAGGACATCTCCACCGTCATGCTTTACTGTTCCAACTGAGGTCTCGCGATTACATCACTTTTTTTTCCCCTCCTTACAATTATATGCCCATCGGAACCAAAAATATTAAATTTGCTTTCATCTGCAAATAAGACATGATTCCAATACGCTTCGGGCTTATTTGCCATTGATTTTGCGAAGAAAACTCTAAGCTTTCTATTTTTTTGTACTACGAAAATTTTCTTCTAGCAGAGCGCCCATGTAATCCAGCTGATCCGTGTACTCGTCGAACAGTTCCAAGTGAAACTGAAGTACAAAAGTTTTCAGTAAATTCTGTAGAAATCTTTACAGCACTGAAACCTGGAATTTTCGCTAACTTTCTAATTATAGATCTCAGATTACATAGAGTCGCGTCGAGTTCTCTTTTCCGGACAACCTATTCTTTCTTTATTTTGGATCCGATTTTCTTCTTTAAATACTGTTATCACATACTGCACCGTAGAATGGGATAAGTTTACTAATTTGGCCATATTCTGAATCGAATTTCCATCCATATGATGAAAAATGATCAATTTTTTAATGCTGTCTTTATTTCCTTCAGACTAAGAACTATTTTTAAATATTAAATGAAATATAACGAAGTAAGCAAAGCCAAACAATTTTTTTCAATGTCGCCAAAATGCAAAAATAAAAAAAGAGGCAGACGATAATTTTATTTATGAAATTTTACGAAAATGTTTCGAAATACGATCACTTCTGTGGCGTGTTTTATCTATGTCTCCTTACATTTTCAATTTTAAAGAAAGAAAATAAGTCAGTATTAAAAATTAAAATGTTTGATTTTATTCAAAATCACATGAAAATGATAGGAAAAAATATTGGGCTTTATATTCGAATTCAATTCCGGGTGACAGTGCTTGTTCTGCAAATTCTTAAAATTTACGAACACTTTTGGGAGGTACTGTGTATGTAGTATGTAATTTCTTTTCCATTACTGTTTTATAAACTTTGACATTTAATGTTATTTGACGAACATTGTACGCCACTTTACAATTACATGTATCTTAAAGTAAAGCATTCTATAACTTTCTAGAAAGCCATGTATTACACAGCTTTTCTGTGTTATTTAAACAAATGACGAAAACAAAAGTAAATAAATTACTACAAAACTTAATTTCACTTGTACTAGAAACGAGAACAAGGATCCGGTTAGTCGGTGTTCAATAAGTGGAGTTTTACTGCATATAAACCCGTGAATATCGTATGAATATCATTTTTTCTATTCAAAATTATCGAATGGTATTACAAAATACTACATTTTCAAATCTAATTGGTGTATGAAATTATTTCAATTCCCAGGCTCATTAATTTGTAAAATAATGTAAATTTATTGCATAAACACTTTCGAAAGAATTTATGCAATAAATTTACAATTAAACAATTCGGCTACAAATTTGAAGAATCCTTATTCTTAAAAGATTTCACGAAGAACGTTTTTAAACAATGGAACATTTGTAAATATTTTACATTTCCAAAAACTGAAATGAGTCACTTAGTTCAAACTGTAACTTCTAGGATGTATTAGAATGCGCGTTACAGAAATTTAGCTTGTTCCAAAAAGAAAGCATAAACGAATATCAGAAATCACTCCCGTTCTCCAACTGGCCTTGACCGACTCATTTCACGGTCGCTTCCGTTCAATTACATTCCTTCCAACTATGAATCAATTAGAAAACTTACCTGGGTCAGGGGGCGCCAGAAGAGGGGGAGCCCCGACCTTCAGACTGGACTCTGTCACATCCTCTTCCTGCTTGGCCGGTGTACAGTGGATGATTAGCACGACAGTAGCCCACGCAAGCCGTATGTCCATCGAAGCTCAGGTGAACTTCGAGGTTTAAGTCCTCCTCGGCTGTGTGCGAAACTTCTCTCTAACCTCGAGGGCGGAAAAAGGAGCATCACTACAATGGTTGCTGTAGTTGCTGGGACATCTCTAGTTATGTTTTGATTCTTCATCACATTTTGTCGCCAAGGTAAGTTATATATATCGCCAAGCATGCTGATGAATATAAGCTGTTTGGGACAGTTTAAATATAGGATGAAAAAAACTTTACTTTTAATTTGAGATTGCGCACACAGCAGAGTAAAAATAAAAGGGAAGTTTGATAACGAAAATTTTGTGAATTGTAATTAAAATTGGTGTGAATGTCACGTCACCAGTTTTAAGGATTAAATTTTAATATTAGCAATTAAATTTTAATATTATTTTAGTCTGGGAAACCCTAGACTGGTCAACACTGAACTCCTGGGATAAGTTTTTAGAACTGAAAATTGCATCTACGGAAAAAATCAGATGTGCTAGAAGGACACGGTATCTTTCCATGAATTCTAAATATATCATCCATTCAGAAAAATCATATTATATTCATAGAGTTATTTGTTATGCATTCATTCATAAACAGTAGAACACTATAACCTACGTAAAGTTCTCTCCTAAAACGACAATAATCATGTACTTTTAGAATTTATTATTCTAATAAATTACAACTTGTAGAATGTATGGCCTTTCGGTTTATAGAACTCCAACCAAATGCCAATTGTTTTGTAAATGTCTCACGTAGCTATTTCAATCAAGTTTTTATTTTTTGTACAGCAATTAAATTTTAATATTATTTTAGAAACGTGAAAGTTTATTTCAGATTCGATTTATTCTCACGCATTCCAGAAAGGGAGAAAGTAATAAAGATTGTTTGATTTAAAGAAATCGAAATAGTTCTAAGGTTTTCGCTTGGAGTAAATTTTATTATATTAATATTTAAATCCCTAACTTTTTTACTAAATTTTCCGGGTTATTTCTTTGAATCTAACAGACAGAATACTATACCATGTACAAAAATTTCAATCATTATCTTCTTTATCTTTTTGTCTGCCATAGTTAATTATAAAAATTATTAAAAAAATTAACCATTGCTCAGATTACCTTTTTATTTCAGAATTCAGCAGACGTCGACAAACAGCTCAAGGCTGAAAAATATGACAGTGTTAAATGCAACGTTTAGTAATATTTTTATTTATTAATAAATTAAAAATAAGAAATAAAAAATGTCATAGAATTTAATAAACTAATTTTAATAAAAGAAGCAAAGCAAACTTGAAAGTACCGGAATAGTTTCGGCAGATATTTCCGGAAGTTGTAAAACATAAACGAATTTTGATACCTAGCCATTATTTGCCTTACTTTAAAGTTAAAAAATCTGATGTATATACCACATAACTTCCTTGTACGGAATCTTAAATTCTACGGATTTTGCATTTCATTTAAACTTATTGGATTGAATTAAATCTACTTCGTTGATAGCTCATAAACCCCAATAGAATAAATACACTCTTTAAAATTCACTATATTTGCTTACCATAGCGACACTCTCGCGCTAGGTTCACTTAACAGCGTTACATCTCATTCATTTATAACTCAGAATGCACAAAAATTATGTATACCATCTGAAGAATTATCTAATCGTTGCCAAATGTTCTATTCAAATACTATGATAAACCTGAAACGATGTATAAAAGAAATTAAACTAACAAAACAAACAAAAAAAGAAAAGGAAACAGTTTTTCACAGACGATTCAGTATTTCTCATTCAATTAATTTAAATCTCATCTCGCGACAAGGCAAAAAAACATTAAATCTCAAAATATCTATACTGAAAATTACGAAGTGAATCTTAAACACTTATTTCCTCGAATAAATTCCAGAATGGATTAAGCATGTTTTAATTTGCAATAATAAAAGAAGACGTTATCTTTGCTGTTGCGAAGATTAGTTTCTCTAGATTGGCAATAAATCCACTATTCTACTAAGTTTCAAATGCAAACAAATATGGCCGCTATGGCCAAAATAATTAGGCTTAGCCGCATTTAAGCAACTTTTAAATTGTTGATAATTCTGAAGTTATAACATGCAGGTTAACTAAGGGCATAAAAACCTTAACCGGAAGATAAGTAACTACATAATTCAATCCTTTTTAAAGCAAAAATTGCACAATTTACAAATATATAAAAATAAAGAGACTGAGCCAAGTAGCAGAGTGAATATATGTATTTAGATATTTATTTACTTTTGGTGCTGCCGATTGCAACCAAAATAGGAATTACGCATCTACATGTTATAGCAGTCGTATACAATATTTAAACGTTTTGAGGCTATTCGTTTTCAAGTTATAGGAGATACATACATACATACCTACGTACGCACAGACGCCACGAAAAAATCTCTTCAGAATCTATTTTAAATCAGTTTTATAATTTTTTTGGGGGGAAAAATACATACCTACATACGTACATACGTACAGACGCCACGAGAAACTGTCTTCGGAATCCATTTTATAATTCATTTGGGGGAAAAGAGTCTTTTATTCTGTTCTTACGTACATATGTCAAGCAAAAATATCGTTAAATTGCATCCGATAGCGGTCAAAATGGATATTTTCGTTGAAATATGATACCCGAAATTTTTCGCGATTACAATACTTCCTTTTTACTTCGTACGAGGAAGTAAAAAGGATTAAAAAATAGATGAAATCCTATTAATCTCATTATTATTTAAGATTATATTTTTCTTTTTCCAGAAAATATGTTATTTTATCTCTTTATTAATTTCTAACCTTCAAGTTTATATAAAAATATATGTATAAATGAATATAAATAAATTTTTTACAAAAAAAAATTAAAACACTGTGTGTTACAAAAGTTAAGGATATGTATACATTTTCATAAGACTTATAATATGTCTAATTTACAATGTTTTTTCGAAAATAAACAGCTGCAATTCCAATAAAATCACGCTCATAATTTCATTAGTATTAAAAATGTGCTTAAGACATTTGTCTGTAATGAAGAATGTTTTACTATATCAGTCGATAGTGTGAAAAACTTCTTAGAAATATTTTTTTCGTTTTTTACTTTTTTTAAACTTAGACATATAAAGTATTTCTCCCGCCTTCTTAACATGCCTTCGTGGTGTAGTGGTCAGCACGCTCAGCGCGTATTCGAGATGTCCAGTTCGAGTCCCGGGGAGGGCACTGCACATTTTTCATATCTCCCGCTTCTAAATAACCTAATAAATCTACAGTGATGCCCGAACTAAAAGGTCTGAATGATGATTCTTCACCACCAGGAATTAGCGACTGGGTCCCCTAATCCCCAGTCGCCCTTTAAAGGGGCGGAGTATATAAGGTATTTCTCCCTCCTTCTTATGATGCCTTCGTGGTATAGTGGTCAGCACGCTTGGCGCGTATTCGAGAGGTCCGTGGTTGGAATCCCGGCGAAGGCATCGCTCATTTTTCATCTCTCCTATTTTCAAAAGTAACTAACGTCTCTACAGACATTCTGACTTCCTCTGAACGTGTTAACTGCTTCCAGTTCCGTCATATTTCATACAAGTCCGCTTTAGAAACGAAATTTCAATAAAAACACTCATTGCTTTAAATTAGAACTTTTTTTTTTTTTAATGATAAAATTCACTTCTGCAGTTTCTGTCTCAAAATCAGCAGCGCTTACCAGAGAATGAATCAAGCGAAGGAAATATTAATCGAGCATAACATATTTACCGAGACGGAAAAACAAAGAAAAGGGTTATAAACATACCAAAAGTTAAACTAGTTTGTTTTTTGCTATGCTATGTTTACTTGTAGTAGTTTTGGTAGTTAGTATGCTTATAACTTCTTAACTGAAAACTTTAGCATTTCTCTTTTGCAGGAGAATTTCTGTGCACTGATTAATAGATTCCTCCAAGCCTTTTAAGACTGATTCTTTACAGTAACAAATATTTTAGATACAATACCGCCTTAATATGAGCGGTGCACCAAGTAATCTTATCAATTCGTGTATCCTTCATGAACTCATCTCATAAAAGTTGTACGTGACGACTATGAAAGAAGTTTGTAGTTTGGCGTTACATTCACGATGAAATTGGATGGTTGGGTAAATAAAGTTTCTGAAATGAGAAGGTAAATGACATTATGCCATAAAGCATACTTTAAAAATAACAGCAATGGCATCATTGTAGGTGAAGGCAGCTGACGTATCATGAATTTTACAAATTGAAGTGATATTTGTCATGAGCCGAAAAAAAACGTTACTTGAGTTTCCACAGAACACCACGGACAGCTAAGCATCTAAGACCAATGATTCATGGTAGTTCGACGCAGGTTTAGATCCTGATTAAGTGAACAAATTACATAGTCTTTTATAGGCTTTTCCATATATATAATGTATATACGAACTACACTAAGTCTTTCGCAAAGGTATTCTTCCAGTTAGATAGATAGCCTTCGAGTGCAGTGCTTTGTGAATAATTGAATTAACAGGCATTCGTCCTCGTAACTTCTGAGAAACTGTAGTATTTTACAGACGTACAAAGCTAAATTTTAGTCTAGATATTCTCGAGTTAACAGAGCTCATGTAGACTTTACATTATCTATGTAAAAAATAATTTTACCTGTATTTTAAAATTAACTCAAAATCTATTACAGATTCTTTGTGAATAATGAATTGAAATGTACTTTTTCGGGAATTTTTTTGTAGATTTTTTTTCTACTTTTTTACATTTTGTAGATTCTTGTAGATTTTTTGTAGATTTTTTTCTTCGTAGACCACACTTAAACTGAGGGTGCTGTAACAGAGTCTATATAACGAACACAGGTTCAGAGATTTTAAGCACTTCAGATCGCCGCTCAGACGGGAAAGGGGTCGGCGACTCTGAATGCCGTACAGAAGGACCCAGGTTCGAATCCCGGAGAAGGCATGGATGTAAGTTGCCTGTTCCTTGATAGGACGTAGCGGTGGCCGCCTACTAGACGCCTCCATTATAAAATGACCACCGCCTCTAGCATTAGTAGTGGTCAAAGCATAAAACAGATAGTTCCATTAAAAAAAAATGTACTGTCTGATCTTAATTTCAGAGATGTTTAAAAAATTTCTTAATTGCTTAAAAATGATTTCCTAAATGCTTAAAATTGCTTTCATGATTCTGTAAATGCACTAAAAATTACGAGAGTTTAAAGACCGTATGGATATTCTACATACCACGTTCTCTGCGCATGCTATCAGAATCTAAATAGCCTCAACAAATTTTTAATATTTTTCCTGTTAAAGTTCTTTTAAATATTTGAAGTTACTCCTTAATTCATGGGCTTTATTCCATGGCTTTTATACTTCACTCATAGCTGAATTAATGCTATTGTGCTACTATTAATTTTTGCATTCGAATCTAGTTAGAGATTGAGCAATTTTTTAAGCAGAAAATTGATCATATCCCCATTCTGTTAAGGACCATTTGGATTCCTTTGCGTAAGCAGTCCCCAAGAGCGCGCTGGCGGCTTTATTTGACTATTAAAAAAACGTGAATTTTGTAATCGCCAAATTAAATAACCTTTGCGCATTGTCGCCAAATATGGCAGAACATGATTAAAAACTTGCGATTCAGAGAACAGAAGAAAAAAAACCTCTCTGAACTGCAGTGGCTCGAGACGGAAAACTTGATGGGTCAGAGTTTCAATTGACCCCACCTACAAAGGCTGTCAACCTCGAAACAGACTTTTCAGATGGTGGATGAAGGAGAAACCCGACTTTCATGTTCGTTGCAGAGGCATCAGTAGGGGCATTTTCAGTTTTTCTCAAGTAATACTGATTACCTCACTTACCCAAGTTTAGTAGGTCATCTCCCTAGGTTAAAAGATTCTTCCCATTTTTATTGACAGAAGTAGATTAAGCAGTTTTCAGCTTCCTAGAATAACTCTATTCAAGCTTCTGTAATTTTATATTTATTCACAGGTAATAAATAATAACTAAAATAATAATTATAAAACATTCTGCAACGAAACCCCACTATAAACGAACTTCAAGGGCCTGAAAGTTCGCTATATTCTGTCCGATATTACGGAATGAAATATATATATATGTATTTATAAAATAAATAATTACTCATAAGGACATAATTTTTTAAAATTTAATTTAGATCATTCTTAAAAAAGTTAAGAGTATGCAAATGTAAACGAAATAAAATTAATATAAGTTTGTGAAAGTAAGGCTTAGTCTAAAGCAGTGATCTTCAGACTGTGCTCTGCGGAACCCAGGGGTTCCACATGTCAAACCACAAGGTTCGAGTCAAAATAAAAATTCGAAAACAAAAATTAAAGTACTTATACTAGTTGATTAGCATTTATTAACTAAATATACATTTAATTATATTTGAATGTTAATCAGAAGCTTCGTGTGTGGGCTGCTAACATTCTAAATGAAGTGAACACTTTAAGAACTGAATGTGCATAATATAAGAATTAAAGAAAAGCATAATGCATTGAATTCAAAGCTTAGCATGTGGTCAGAATATGTAAAAGAGGATGACGTGTAATGCTTTGCAAATCTTAATAGTTTTCTACTGTAAAGTGAACTGAATTTAGACGGCAATGTTAAAATTATACACTGGAGCACTTTTTTCAACTGAAGAAAACTATAAGAGAATATTTCCCGGAAAAAAAAAACTAAGTACGAGTGGGTGGTAAGAAATCCTTTCGAGTACTAGGACAAGTTAGAATTTCTTGGCAATGGTTTGGTTTATGTGACTACGGCAAAGCATCGGGGGCTGTCTGTCTCACGGACGGGATGCCTTCGTGGAGAACCTTCTAATGGAAACTGGCTCGTATACACGGAGAATCTTGCCAGTAAAGGAAAGGGAACAACTTATTGACATATCAACAGATTCGGTGTTAAAATCTAAATTTAAGCAAGAGCAGCTCCTATATTTTTGGTTGTAGGTTCATGCGGAATATCCAGAAATTTCTCACAGAGCTATAAACATTTTAATGTCTTTCGGAACAACGTATTTAAATGAAAATTTTTGTCAATGCATGTGGTAATGCAGTAAAAGCAAAATATAGAAAAAATTAAATTACAGAAAATGGAATGCGATTACATATAACATCCAAAGAGCTAAACTTCGACATTTTGTGTAAAAAAGTGCAAGCACACCCCTGTCACTAAATGTAATGCAAGAATAAGTGACACCTGGAGCATGAGTTTATCCTATTAATGAATAAATTACACTAATTTTATGTTAAAAATGTTTAATAAACTATATAATACTTTTGTAATTGTCTTTACATAAAGTACGTATAATATACTGATATACTTTAAATATTATTTTTAATACATTTTCCTAAGGGTAGAATGGGGCTTCTCCGAAAAAAAAAAACTTATAGTTCTCACGGTTCCGTGAGTTTGGAGACCATTGGTCTGATGTAGGCAAAATGCTGTAAAGTTAATCTAATTTCATTTATATATGTATATATATATATATGTGTGTGTGTGTGTGTGTGTGTGTGTGTGTATAATGTGTTGAATTTGGCTGATAAATTACAAGAAAAATCATTAATCATTAGTGCTGTCACACCCAACAAATAAAATGAACGGCAAATCTAAATTTAAAAAATACGTCATATTAAGTGTTAATTGCAAATATTAAATTAGTTTTTTTTTAGCCCAGGAGGCCTATTAATTTCGTTTTGGAATTTTGCTTCGAAAACTATAAAAGTCTGAATAATTTTTCAAATTGATGCCACTAAATATCATCGCCCTATATTATATTTAAAGTAATTAAATAATGAAGAATCTGCATAAATGTATATATATTTCTCACACTGTGATAAAACAACGGTACCTAGAGCCATCAAATTTTAAGTAACGAACGTATCCCCCTGAATATCTCTGGAAGACTAAATTCGGAATTTAGAATTTATTTTATTATCTGTTTCATAATTTGTAAAGCGTTTATGAGTTTTTGATTACGAAACTCAAAGATTTCAAGCGAGCAATGGCAACACTGTACAAAAAAAAAAAAAAAAAAAAAAAACTACAGCGTGCGAAACTGTATTCGGAAATTCTAAGATATGCTCTTTTTAAATTATTTTGCAATATTGCTGTTGAATCGAATTTTACGGTTTTTAAGCGCGAAGAACATGATATTTAATAAATAAAGTTAACGCAAAAACGTTTAAAAAAAGCACCTTTGGGCGCAGTTCGGTAACATATAAAAGATTTTGTCCTAACAGCCTAAACATAGAAGATTCTGAGGAAAAAAATTTGAAAAAGGTTTCAGTTAAAGATATTCATTAAATTCCTTGTAAGCGACTTTTATACTTTTGAAGATTCCGTATAGCGATGTCATATAACATTCAATGATTGAAAACCTGGATTAGACCAAAACTTTCTTCCTCATATTTGGCGTTCAGTTATAAATCGGGTTCGCTACAGCGAGTTTTCACTATATATAGTTCTTTTTTGTTTTGTTTTTTTTTTTGTTTTGTTATTGTTTATTTGACATTACCGCATTATCTTCAATATAATTAAAAAGTGAAAGAAAATAAAACATTAAGTTGCATAGTATAGCTTAATATTATGAATTAAAAATATGCTGTGATGTGCAAATCAATTGGGATGAAGCGATTTTTGACAATTTATATACATACCTTCGTCTACAGTGATAATAATAAAATTAAAAGGAAATATGTCTTTCTTTAGCAGAAATGACCTTTAGAATGCGCTTCGGCATTATCTGTACTAGTAATCTCGTGCATGTTTATTTTACTTCCTTATTTTAGCAACTTTCTTAACAAAGCACTCTTCTGTCGTTTAATTCATTTTGCTAAGATGTTCTTTGAAAATGTGCCACAAGGTTTGATCGGATTTAAGTCTGGTGAATTTCCAGGCTAGTCTAGTTTAACAATTTTATTTTCCAGCATGAACCTACTGAAAAATTTCGAAATGAGGCGTGGAACCAAGTCATGTTAAAATGTCCCTGAAAATGGTTTAAAAAATGACCGATTTTAATTTTAATGTCCGATTTTACATCGACTGCAATACCAAAGGGCCCAGGTTCGAATCTCGGAGAAGGCATGGTTGTAACTGTTCTTCCCTTTATGGGAGGCAAAGGTGGCCCACCTATTAGGTACCTCCATAAAAAAGTGACTACTACTTCTGGCCTTAATTGTGGCCCGACATTACATTCATTGGGGGGGGAGTTTTAAGATTACTACACTGGTGAAATAAATTAAGAGAATTTGCATATTTTATCGATTTGCATGAAAAGAATTGAACTGAAGGAAAACCCACTGCCTCTAGATAAAATTTCAAATCTTGTACGGCAAATATGTAAGCATGTCTGGGACGCTTTGGGTGGGCAACTGCAACTCGCAACGCCCCTCCGAGAACCATCCAGGAATTGAAAACAGCATTGCTAAATGAGTGGAACCAACTGCCACAGGCACTGATAAACTGCCTTATTTCCAGTATGACATCACGCTGCGAGGCCTGCATGGCTGTAAGAAGGGACCATACCCCCTATCAACCCATTTCGTCCGTGTCTTCTGCAACCGCTGTTTCAGACCTTCAGACTCCCATGAGTGTTACACACGAGCATGTGTGTCTATTATAACTGTTGAATGTTTGTTTTGTTTGTATTATGTCAACCTATGTTTACACCAAATTTTATTAAAATCTGTCCAGTAGTTCTGGAGATCGTAGATCAAATACGAAAATTCTCTTTATTTATTTCACCAATGTATATACTTCGAAAAGCTCATCATACCATCAATAGGCAGTAGACTTCCAATGCCATCTCCAGTAAAGAAATCTCAGAAAGAAGTTTTTGAGGGTATTTTACGGTTTATTAGCTATGTTGAGGTCTTATTGATTTACCATTGCTTCGTCTAACAACGATACATGTACACTCATATCCATAAATTAAGGATAATTCGGAGTCACGCGGAAATTAAACTCTAAAATAAATATATCACCTGTAAAATCACTACACGCATCTTGAAGAATCATATGCAAATTTCAGGAAGTAACCAGATGACACCGATGGTACGTCACAATGACGAGAGTGTAAGAGAATGATATATAAAGAATACAGGCAAAGAAGTAAAATTGTTCGCAGGCGCTTTATAAGCATTTCAGTGCAATAACCGAATAGTTTTGACACAAAGGACGCATTTGGATGATTTTTTACGTGGTAGAATTATCGGCCGTTTGGAATGTGGGCGTACCCAACTGGAAGTATCAGAAGAACTTGAAATTGCCCTGAGTGTCATCTCCAGGCTTTGGCAACGATTCCAAGATGATGGTAATGTGAGTAGACGTTACAACGCAGGTCGCCCTAGAGTTACAACGCCGAATGAGGACCGGTATTTGGCAGATACTGCCAAAAGAAACAGGCGGAGCACAGTCTCGGACCTGTCTCGTCAGCTCTTTTCAGACACTGGTACGACAATTTCAAGGCAGACCGTGTACAGATGCTTAGGGCAGATTGGTCTATATGATCGTAGACCTGTCAGATGCGTTCCACTTACTGCAACTCACTGTCGTTTGGAGTAGAGAGCATGCATTGTGGACACCGCAACAGTGGGCTTGTCTGATGTTTTCCGACGAGTCCAGGTTTAGTTTGCAGTCTGATTCTCGCCGGACTTTCATATGGAGAGCTCCAGATACCTGCTACCACCAAGAAAACATCATTGAACGACACCGTTACGGTGGTGCAAGAGTGCTCGTTTGGGGTGGAATTATTCTGGGTTCCAGAACTGACCTGCATGTTCAAATTGGAACCATGACAAGCCAAATCTATCGGGACGTCATTCTGGAACAACATGTAAGTTTGTTTCGGGGCGCCATAGGCGAACAATTTGTGTTTATGGATGACAACGCCCGTCCTCACCGTGCAAGCATCGTAAGCGAATGCCTTCAATCGGAGGATACCACCCGTATGGACTGGCCAGCATTCTCACCGGACTTGAATCCAATAGAGCACGTGTGGGACATGCTTGGCCGACGAGTTGCAGCCCGTCAACCTCCTCCTACATGTCTACCAGAACTTCGGAGAGCATTGCTTTTTGAGTGGTGTAATATCCCCCAAGATCAGATCGATAATTTGATACTCAGCATGTTTAGGCGTTGTACGGACTGTAGTGCATCGACTGGGAGACATACAATGTATTAACTATCATACCAAACATGTAATATTGGTTTTTTGTAAATAGGTTTTTTTTTTGTAATTTGCTTCAGGGAGAAAAAATCGCTAATTTTTTTAATAATATCAAACATATAGCCACTTTGTTTGCTCTTTACCTTTTGCTTGATAAATAAGATTTACAAATAAGTCAAATTTGTTTTGCTTGTAACTCTTCCTTTGCCTGATTTTGCATTATCCTTAATTTATGGACATGAGTGTATAACAGTGAACACATAGATGAATGTCATAGCTAAAAACAATCTTTTTCCAGTTATTTATGATCCAAGATTTGTACATTTTGACCCAGAATTTTTATTTTTGCTTCATTTGACGTGTCAAAAGTTGCTTTTTAATTGCCTTTCTCGCCTTCCCGTTAGCAGTTGAGACGTCTAGGCTGCACACTTGAAGGATGAACATCAATACCAACACAGCAATGGATATCTTTCTAAGGTATAAATTGTCATTGAATTGGGTAGGAATCGATCAGATTTTGGAGTTGTGTTCCTTTTCCTTCCGCATTTGCCCTTCCTTTCTGAAGAAAATGATCCAGTTTCATTGCGTGTCTTCTCAGAATTTGAGAAATGCTCGATTTTCCAACACCAGCCGCGGAAGCAATATTTACAGTATGGATGTGTGACTGTGAAGTGCAATAATCCTTACTCTTTTCCTACTCGTTATATCCATTTTTAGTACATTAAAATGAAAGAATGTAAAACATATTTGGAAAATATGCAAAAGTAACTTCCTCTTTTTACAGTAACAAAAATTTGATGTGTACACCACATGAATTCCTTGTACGGGATATTAAATTATACGCATTTTTTGCTGCATTTCATTTAAATTTATTTCCTCGAATTTCATTAGCGATATATTTCTCATTCAATTCATTTAGTTCTCACTTCGCGACAAGGCAAAAAATACATAAAACCTCAAAATATCTTTATTAAAAATTGAAAAATATAGAAAAATCTAAAACATAAATATAGTTAAAACAATTTAAAGAACAACTTCTACAATTAAAATTAAAGTCTATATGCAAAAACAAGTAATTCGGCCAGCGGGCAAAAAGGCAGATATTTCGGTGCACAAAACTGAAAGTTTCCTTTTAGTCTCACTCTGCAAAAGAACACTGAAAGCGTAGAAACTGACTTAATTTGTTGTTGACCGCTATGCTGAGTAAATATATGAGATAATTTAATAAATTAAATGATAATTCCATAATGTATTAAGCATAATTTAACTCGCAATAGTAAATGTAGACTCTACTTGTTGTTGCGAAGCTAAGCTTCTCTACATTGGCAAGAAATCCACTATTCTGCTAAGTTTCAAATGTAAACAAATATGGCTGCTATGACAAAAAAAATTAGGCTTAGCCGTACTTAAACCACTTTTAAATTGTTGATAATTCTACAACTATAACTTCAGGTTAACTAAAGGTATAAATCCTTAACCGGAAGATGATAACAACATAATTCAATCATTTCTAAAGTAAAAATTGCACAATTTACCAACATATAAGAATAAAAAAACTGAGCTCACGGAGCCGAGTAACAGAGTGGGTATATATGTGTACATATATATTTCTATACTTTTGGCGCGGCCGATGGCCACCAAGAAGGGAGTTACACAACTACATGCTATAGCAGTCCTATATACTAAATATGTACGTTCTCAGGTTACTTGGTTTTTGAGAGCGAAATACATACATACGTAGGTACGTACGTACAGACGACACGAAAAAAATATCTTCAGAATCCATTTGAAATCAGTTTTATAAATCGTTTGGGGAAAAAGGAGTCCTTTTTTTGGCCTTATGTACAGATGTCACGCAAAAAAATCGTTAGATTGCATTCGATAACGGTCAAAATGGATATTTTCGTTGATATATGGTACCCGGAATTTTTCGTGATTACAATACTTCCTTCTTACAAGGAAGTAAAAGTCAGATAATAATCCTAATTCATTGTCTAAACTAGTTCTAAGTAGTCGAAAACAGATATCCAGACGTCATTAAGGCAGACAAAACTGCTTTGAGAAATCTGCTGTCAACTAACTAAAAATTCTGTAAAAAAACCGCTTTATCCCAATTAATCTGCGTACTGCCAGTGTCTGAAAAAAATTGAATATATCCGTCTGACACAGCATTCGATACAGATATCCAGACGTCATTAAGGCAGACAAAATTGCTTTGAGAAATCTGCTGTCAACTAACTAAAAAACCGCTTTATCCCAATTAATCTGCGCACTGCCAGTGTCTGAAAACACTGAATATATCCGTCTGACACAGCATTCGCCATTGGCGTTATGTGTTACCGCTGTCTGAAGACGGTGTACAGAATGTCTATAATGTGCAATCAGTAGAAGCTTTGGCGTTTAGCGGCAAAGCATGAAGAAAAAGTGGGAAGGTAATAACATTGAAGAGTCCATTTTGAAGTAGCAGACTATTACGGTATACTCTATACGTTGGAGGTTTGTCTTTTGGCATTGTCTAGACTGGCTAGAAAAGTTTGAAATATTAATCAGTTCATAATTGAAAGTACAGTTTTCGGCATTCTATATATTGCCTAGGCACTCTGTGCAACGCCTGGTTTCATACATTACCGAAAACATATATAAGTGAAATAAATCGACTGTTAAAATTGCTTCTCGAACAGCTTTTTTTTGTACAATCAACTGTCTCCTTACAATGAATGCAAGTAGTTCGGCTTCTTAATGCTTCAAAAGTTTTATTGCATGAGTAGTTGAAGAAAGTAACTGAATGCAATTTCATTTTCCAGCTAATTTCAGAATTCTTCTTTTTAATTATCCTTTTTGAAACAGGGAAATTTTTAATTCCCTTGCAAATGTCTGAGTTCTTTGCTTTTAATTTCATTTATAGTTATAACAGTTTTGTAACAGATCTAAATATAAATCACGCACTTTCACCTGCGTAAAAGTCTTCGTGCAGCCTTTGCTTTACTCAGCCGCTGGGCGTAGATATATACTTTCAGTTATAAAAATTTAGTTTTCATCATTAAAAATGTTTTAAAGGACGCAAATTATTCATGTTTCAACATTAAAAAAAAATTTTAAAAATACCGAAACTTAGATTTTTATATGTGCGCTAAAACGCACAACAAATTTGACTTCCATATGCAAAAAGTAATCAAGAAATTTAATTTTCCAAATAAAAAGATTTTTAACTCCTTTTCGACTTTTTTCAGTTAGCCAAAAAATAAATTAAAATAATTCGTCTCTTTTTTTTTAAGCCCGAAAGAAGCTTAGTGTCGAAATGGGATTTTGACTTGATTCACTATTGTTGAGTGCGTACGGGTTCATTATGGATTGAATGCGCAAGTCGTTAAAATGTTAACAAAAATTTATTCTTTCCGCAAGAAATAAATCAAAATGCTGAAATATTTCTTCAGAGATATTCGCACAATGTCACAATATCTCAAACGTTTACCAAAACTCAATTCAAAACAGATAAACTAATTCTATCTCACAGCGAAATCGCTACAGCATAAAGTAAACAAACAGCAATTCGCTTTAAACAGCTACAACTACAACAGCAACAACAACAACTGAGATGAGCAGATCGTAGATCGTTTCGTTTAAGACAAAGCATGACCATTACGGTCTTCACTCTTCATTAAATTTCTGCCCTTGGGCCAATTGCTTGAATGATGATTAAGGTGTAATTGATTTACACCTATCGTCCGTGGACGTGAATACAGCAGCGAAGTTGTCAGGAAAGAGCATTTGAAGATTTTGAAAATCTGCAATTAGTATGATGAGCATATCCGAGATCGCAATATACGATGTAAACTGAGATGAGGTGTTTCAATTCGGCTTTTATAAGCTTTTTAATTATCAGTAGAACAAACTCGATTTTTCTGGGTGACAACAGTAATTACGAGATATTTATTTATTAAGCATTAAATGCACGCGCTCTTTTATTTTGATTATTTTTTTCCCCCCCGACGTAGCTTTCTCTTCAAAAATCGTCTGCGTTGCACGGGGAAATAAAAAGGAATTTTAATTACAATTCTAAATAAATAGTCAAATAAATGTGAAATTCGTAACACTATAAATGACGTACCTTTTTTAAATTGTTGACGTGCGGGGTGGGATAGAGAAAGCCTTCAGATTTCATATTACATCCAAAGGGTCGTTTTTTAACGTTTTGGTGTGTTAACATTATTTTTATTAAATATCATGTTCTTCGCACTTAAACACATAAAATTCAATACAACAATATCACAAAATGTTTAAAAGCAGCATATCTTTAGAATTTCCGATAGACAGTCTCGAGCACTTGAGATAATTCCCCCCCCCCGTTTAGTGTTGTTATTGCTCGCTTTAAAATTGTTGAGTTAATCAAAAATTCGTCAAAGTTTTACAAAATGTGAAATAGATAATAAACAAATACACACCTTGAGAAGAAAAAGGAGGGCAGTTTTATACCTTTCGTTCTACATGGCCGATTTTCGAAATTTAACTTAAGCGTTTCGTGTCTCGAAAACGCGACTTACGATATATATTAGATTTGTATATAGCATTGTTCTAACATGGCTATTTTTTCTGAAATGACTTACAATTTTTTTTCCATATTTCGATTCGATTACTCAAATTATGCCTAAGTTTTGTAAAAATCGCACGAGTAGATTTTAAAAAATTAACTCTAAAAATTTTAATTCCTCAATTGTTAATTGAGATTGTATTTATTAATATCTCATTTTTTTTTATTAAACATACTTGATTCCTTCTTTCACAGTTCGCAATTTAGATTCAGTTCAAATAAAATTCGCCGCTGTTTTCTGGTTAGTTTTTTTAAATTTGTATTTTCAAGTAATTTTATAAAATTTTCAAAAAACGTTTTGGATCATAAGCTATACAATTTTTACCATCACCTTAAAGCTGAGGTATTTTTAAGCATACCTGCAAAAAATTAGAGATTCACAGTTTCCAAGAATTTATCTATTGATGCATTCTGAAATTTGGCATATTTGTTATAAGCAATAATAACGCCAAATATGCTTTACGAACGTTAATAAAATAATCTGAAAGAATGAATGATGCACCTTTTTATCCCGCTCGTTCACAATGAAATATGGAATTATTTTTGGCCAAAACGTAAAAAAGTACGCCAAGATAAATTTTTAAAATTCTCATTACGGTTTTCACCAAATTTATTTTACAAAATTTAATATTTAGGCATACTTTGTTAATCAAAATATGGAAAATAAATATGTATGTCATTTTAAAAGAAAGTCTCGTGTCAAAATACTTAGGTCAGAACAATGCTACATGTAAATCTAATATTTATCCTAAGTCGCGCTTAAGACATGAAACATGCATGTTAAATTTCGTCAATCGTGGAACGGGAGATATAAAACTGCCTCCCCACTTTGTTTGTGCAAAGTGTACCAGTTCTGAAGCTTGCTACTGTTTCCTAGAACACGAATTCTATAAGATTTCTTTTTTTTTGAGGGAAAAAAAAAATAGATTGATTAATACTTTTGATGGCAATCTGCATAGGATACACGTCGTTTAATCTACACTCACGTTTGTGAAAATTGCAACACCAAGAAGGAATCGTCATAATTGAATGCAATTTAATACACAGTTGAGTGGTAGTGGTACAAATAAATGATTAAATGTTCAAAGCAAACAAACAAGAACAAGAGATCAGAATCAGTATTTTGTGTGGCCACCACGCGCCGCAATAAGTGCTGCTACACGACGTGGCATGGAGTCAAACAAAGTTTGAATGTCTGACTGAGGAAGAGCATTCCATATCGTTTGTACGCGTACCCAAAGTTCGTCTGCAGACGCAACAGGACGAGGATCACGAGCAAGACGCCGACCAATGACATCCCACACATGTTCAATTGGCGACATATCCGGGGAACACGCAGGCCAAGGAAGAAGCTGTACCTGCTGCGCTGCAAAGAAGGATTTAACAATCCGAGCAGTATGAGGGCGGGCATTGTCCTGTTGAAATACAGCGCCTGGCAAGCTTTGAAGGAAGGGAACAGCTTCGGGCTGTAGAACTTCACGGATATACCGGTTGCTGTTCAGATTGCCCACAATTCGTAGCAATTGAGATCGTCTATGATATGCTATGGCGCCCCAGACCATAACTCCGGGTGTTCGTCCACTGTGGCGTTCGATAATGCACTCCGGAAGGTGGCGTTCACCGGCATAGCGTCTGACACGAATGCGGCCATCATGGTACCACAAATTAAAGCGGGATTCGTCAGAAAACACGACATGCTGCCAATCAGCACGCCAGTCTCTATGCTGATTGGCCCATTGTAGCCGCAGGCGGCGATGGTCGTGCGTTAGGGGGATCCTGTATAAAGGAGTCCGTGCGCGCAGTCCACACTGCAGCAGACGTCTACGAATTGATGAAGCACACAATGAAACACCTGTAGCTATTGACCACAGTGCTGCCAATTGTCTAGAGGAAGCTGTACGGTCCGTCCGCGCCATGCGGACCAGGTGTCTATCATCGCGAGCTGACGTCACATTTCGGGGTCCACTCCCGGATTTCCGAGTTGTCCGACACTCGTCCGTCCACTGCTTCCAAACGCGCATCACTGTGCTGCTGTTACGCTGCACACGAGAGGCTACTGCACGATACGACAATCCAGCTTCACGAAGGCCGATGATTCTCCCTCGTTCAAACTCTGTAAGTTGTTCAAATCTCGCTCTCTTTCGTCGACGAGGCATAAGTACAGATTGAGTTAACGTTTACCACTAGCAGATAACCACCGATAACCATACACGCCTCGCTACAGCCGTCTATTTATTCGGATCCATCAGCCGTTCAGAGGGCGCTGCTCAGCATACGCATGCGCTACGGATTTGCAATTCTAATCATTTGCATATCATGCGCTACTTTGCATTTCCTGAAAATTTCAGCTCACTCGCGTAAGTCCTTCATGGTGTTGCAATTTTCACAAACGTGAGTGTATAAATATTTTTCAAACTTTTATTTCATTTTTAATTTCATAGAAATTCGCTCTTTTTGTGCCTTTTATGTACAACTCCTCTACATGATCTTGAACTTT
The DNA here is from genome assembly GCA_000611955.2 of Stegodyphus mimosarum. Classification (NCBI taxonomy): domain Eukaryota; kingdom Metazoa; phylum Arthropoda; class Arachnida; order Araneae; family Eresidae; genus Stegodyphus; species Stegodyphus mimosarum. Next base: position 334,830 of record KK113247.1, read on the forward strand.
AAATATATTGCTCAATTTTTGTCGCACAGGTGCACACTTTATATTTTATTCTTTAGAATGGATAAAAACTGCTAGTAAATATTATTATAGGAAACCGGGGGGACCGTAGGAAAAGTTAGATATTGTAATTTTCATAAAAATTTACTTTTTTTATTTTAAAAATCGTTGAGTTTATATTATCACATAAATATTTTCCTCATTTAAATCACTTTTTAAACTGGAAGTGTATGTTTAAGACCAACAGTTGGGAAAACAAAGAGCATTTAAGGATTTTTATGAACACGGTCTATAATTGTAACATTGAAATAACAATAAATTTTTACAAGAAATGACAAAACTTTTAAAAATTCAGAAACAATTATTTATTAGTTCAAAGAGGCAATTTGCCAAGATGGACTATTAATTTCGTTTTATCATTTTGCGTCGATTGCGAAAAGTGTTGTTTCTCTTTTCAAATTGTTGCCACCAAATGTTATCGCCTTGTATTATATTTAAAGAAATTAAACAATGAAGAATCTGCATAAATGTATGTATGTTTCTCGCATTGTGATAATACAACGGTACCTAGAGACATCAAACTTTGAATATTGAACGTTTCCACCCGAATACGGGCATTTGGACACCCAAATTTGAAATTTGTTTTATTATCAATTTCATATTTCGTAAAACTTTAACGAAATTGATACCATGTGACCATGATTCCTCTCTACTGTTTTGTGTGCTTTATACTATGCGGTTTTGTTTAAAATGATTTAGTTTGCTCTGCAATTAAAATGAGTAGATTTTCTGAAATGAATTGTTCTCATCGCTCAAGAGTTGTAGCTTAGGTAAAGAGAGCGAGTGTATCGCTCTTCTCTCTGTTCACCGGTATTTTCTCATGTTTAACAGTGCTTGGTGTACGTGTGTATTGTGTTTGCTCAAACTTAACCCACAAATTAGCAAAAATGAGTACGAAACAGACATCGTTAGAAAGTTTCCTTGGGAAAAAGAAAAGGCTCAGTGAAGAGACAGAAGAGCCTTCAACATCAAAGAAACATTTAACTTTTAATAGACAATATCATGAGTCCTACTTGAAATATGGTTTTATTGGGAAAGGTGATTCTCATGCAGCGACTACTTCTCTAATTACGGAATGAAACCTTCAAAACTGCTTCGCCACTTGAATGCCAAGCACTCTGGATTAAAAGAGAAGTCGCTCGAGTATTCTGAAAGAAAAAAACGGGAACACGAAAGATAGAAGAAATTTATGAAGGCCACCACATCAATAAAGGAGAATGCGCTGACAGCATCATATTTGGTGGCTAACCATATTGTTAAGAAGCCATTCACTATCGGCGAAGAATTAATCTTGCCCACCACTAAAGACATTTGCCATGAACTTCTAGGAGACGCTGCTGTGGAAAAGATTGTACATGTGCCTTTGTCGGCTAGCGCTGTGACTAGGCGCATTGAGGAAATAGCCAAAGACATTGAGATGCAATTGTTGCAGAGGATTAGTGCATCACCGTGGTTATGCACACCAGGTCGACGAATCTACAGATATTGACAACAAGGCAATACTACTTGTTTATGTGCGATATCTATATCAGGAGGATGTGCATGAGGATTTGTTGAGCACTATCTTTGCCAACCAACACCACAGGAGCAGAACTGTTTAAGTTACTAGATGGTTATATATTAGGACAACTAAAATGGTCCTTTTGTGTACGCATATACACTGGTTAACTGCTCGGATTAAGGAAGTTGAGCCTGAGAGTGAATCTACACATTATCTTATTCACAGGGAAGTGCTCGCAAGCCGAAAAATGTCACCGGAATTTGACAGTGTATTGATTAATGTTATAAAGTTATTAACTACATCAAAACACGTCCTTAACTTGTGCCTGTTTGAGTAGCTTTATGAGGAGATGGATGCAGAGTACGGATGCCTTCTGTTATACACAGAAATAAGATGGTTATCCAGAGGAAAATCGCTACTCAGAGTATTTGAATTGCGAGAGCCATTGCAAAGATTTCTCTTAAAGTAGCTGCATTTAAAGCCAAACTGGAGTTGTGGGGATGGCACGTGAACAGAGGTATTTTTGACTTGTTCAGATATTAGCGGGGATTTTACGCGAGACTGAGCCTGAGCATTCATTTTCCTAGTTGGTGCACGATCACTTGTCCTTGCTTTTAAAACAGTTCGAGCACTACTTCCCAACCACAAAAGACCCACGAACTGGTAAGGAATGGATCTATGACCAATTTGTCAACAAATTAGGCAAATCTAGCATGTCTGTGCAAGAAGAAGATCAACTGCTGGAGACTATGTTTGAGACAACAACTCTGCCGGTGTTCTGGATTAAAGTCATGGCAGAATACCCTGAGATTGTCACTCAGGACTTGAATCCCTATTGCCATTTCCAACAACCTATCTGTGTGAAGTGGGGTTTTCTGCAGTAACAGCAACCAAAACAAAGGAACGGAATAAACTGGACATAAGCAACACACTTCGAGTGTCATCGTCTCCAAATTCCCCCAGATGGAACCGTCTCATTGCAAAAAAACAAGCTCGAGGTTCTCACTAATTTAACATTCTAGTAAGTTAAAATGTTAAATCCCTTTATATTTATTTTTTGGTGTAACTGTATTTTATTTTGAAGGCATGTTTAAATACAATTAAATTAAAATTAATAAATCAAAATAATCTAAAATATAAACGTCCCCTCCCCAGCAGGCCGCAGTAAAATTATCAAGAACAACAGAGTAAGCAACAGAGTAGGATAATAAGAGAAGAAATAAATTTAACCAGAGCTAGTGAATAGCAAAATGTACTGATAAAAGGTTATATTTGCTCTGGATACTCTCACTATTTTCTAAAAATTTAACACATCTACATGCAGTACAATTTAATCTGAGCAAAAGATTTATTATTATTATTTTTTTAATATTTCTTTTTCCATGAATGACAACAATGCATAATTTTGAATTTTTCCTAGAATTTATGTCATTTTATAGATGTAATTTTTCTGTTTTTTTTTTTTTTTTTTAATAATTCTATCTGTCATATTTTGGTTGCATCAAATATTTGGATTACTTTTTATTAGTTAACTTTTTATCATTTACTGCTAATGCTTGTTCCTGCAATGGATAATAACATTATATGAAAAATACGTAATGATTATTTTGATACATCAACACACTTCTATGACTCAAAGCTGTATAACTTAAGGACTGTTAATAAATTTTCCAAGCTTTATAAAATACTGCATCACTGACTCAAAATGAATGGAAAAATCTGGTACAAAGCATAAAATTGAGATGATACTGTGGTCCTGATTAGGAAATCAACAGAAAATGCTTAACTTAAAAGTTTCAATCTATATAAAAAGGCTATCTCATTCGAAGTCCATGTTTTTATAATCTGGCAGCTAATTTCTCAAAGGCAGTCATAATGCTGTTTGATCTCATGAAAAGCAAAAAAAAATATATATATATATATATTTGTTTTAAACCCCCAAAAATATATCCAGCATGGAAGTTAAAATAACTAAAAACGTTAATTTTTTTCTGATAAGACATTTAGTTGCAAAGGATTGGTATTCACAATACATAAGGAAATTAAGTACAAAAAATGTCTCACCAAACCACACTAACATCCAGAATTTTTTTCTTTTTCAATACTTGATCTCCTGCACTCAATGAATTCAGAAAAGAATGGTAAAATTGTACAGAAGAGTGATATTTTAACAAACAAATAAATGGATATGCAGAAATAAGATTCTGACTTGCCAAAAAATTCATTCATCTCAACCTTATCCAGGATATAGTCAACTGTAAAAGGATAGCTAAAAACAAAATGCAAATCAACAACAAATCTCTTAACTAATTTAATTTAGTTTCATGATGATTAAATGAAATGGATGTCTGAAAAACTAATGAAAGCTATCCTAAAATAAATGGAACAAAGCAAGGGCACATTTCTTTAAAATTATACTTTTAAATGATGCATTCAAGTTACTGTGAACTTTAAGTTACAATTTACTTTTTATTTGCTTAATTGCTATTGCCTCAGAAAATTCTACACGCAATTACTTATTTTATATTTGACTATGGTGACATAAACACTCACTGTTTCTCCTCATTTTCCCTTGACGACAATCTATAATAGAGGAATTTGAGTAAAAGGAAACATAACAAAACTGAAAAAATAAACAAAATATTCATAATCAACTTTTATTTTCAAATAGAAATTTGATATTATTACAAAGCAGCCAAATATTTAATATAACAGCTACTGGAAGTAGACATATATCCTAATAACTGCAAGCTATTTTTTTGTTATGAATTTTTACTGAAATATTTCTCATTTGGAATAAAGTAAATACTACAAACATTTCCTAAAGGTATAATAAAAGTAGATAAAAAATAATATTTTAACATAGATTTTTATTATATTACACAGAGTTTCATTAAAGTAATACCTTCTTAAAAGCAAGTTGCAATTTATTAGTAATATTACAAGATTAAAAAAGATCTAGGAGGCAAATTTTTAAAAATGTACTTCTGCACAGCAAAATAATATAGAATAATATGAGCAAGACTTTAAATAATTAACTATGCTAAGCATAAATATTTTGAGAGAAGCATATAGTTGCACAGTAACATGTTAAACAACAAAATATTTTAATCAACAAAGCAAAGGTTTTGTAAAAAAACCATGTGCAGTAAAATTAATTATTTTCTTTTTCAATTCGTGCAACACTGTTCAATAAATCTGGAAATATATAGTTTAACCAACAATCAGCTCTTTTGCAGTAAACAGTAATATTACTAGTGCTCGAAAATAAAATACAAAAAATATAACACTGTAAATCTAGATCAAAAGTTAAAAAACTAGAGCATATTTACATATGATATATATATATATATATATAATATATGTATGTATAAAAAACCAGCAGTTTTGTGGAGAGCTGTACACATACATTTGGTGAGAACTTAAAACAGTTATCCTTCAGAAAAGTTTCAGCTCTTTTATAGAAAGTAGAAACCATTCATGGACTTCAGTTTATTTATGTGCATCCTCTTTCCTTTTCTTACTGATTTATCATGAAACGTAACTTGAAATAACAGGATTCGGAAAGTAACAATAAATTTTAGATTATTTGCCCTGAATTTGGTCTTTCTGAAATAATTCAAAATTAATATTTTCAGGAAAGTAAAAATTGACACAAACCTTTCTCAAGTGTATAATAGCACTGAAATCTGATAATTAATTGTGATAAAATGGGATGATGTATAAATTAGTGTGGTAAAAATGAAGCAAAGAGGATGCACTCTTATGAAGTTATCTTTACAATTAACAAACTGTACTGGACAACAGTTCACATACAAAACGATGGGATAGACAGCAGTGAAGTATACATAGACCTTTGGCTAGCCAACTCAGTGGCCAGTATTCTGAGTCCTGAGAACTGCATTTTTGCATTGTACAGTGGAGTATATTTTATTACTTCTATCACGAATGGACCATTTTACAGATGAAATTAACTGTTTTTAAGAGTTCATGTATAGCTATTGGTCACAGGATCTGATTCACACAGGTATTTCCCTAAAATAGAGACAATATATAATTTTAACATGAAAATAAGTATATAAATTACATGAAATAGAACGTAAAAGAATGAAATCATTATCTTATTAATGCACCCCAGCATTTTGTGTGTTAAAAAATCTGATGTGTACACCACATGACTTCCTCATATGGAATATTAAATTATATACATTTTTTCCTGCCTTTCATTTAAACATTTCCTTGAATTTCATTAGAGATATTTGTTGTTCAATTAATTCAGTTCTCACTTTGTGACAAGGCAAAAATACATAAAAACTCAAAATATCTATATTAAAAACTGAAAGATATAGAAAAACATAAATGACAAATACAGTCAAAACAATTTAAAATTTTTTTTTACAATTAAAACTGCAGTTTCTACACAAAACAAGTAATTCGGTCAGAGGGTAAAAAGGCAGATTTTTGGTGCATAAACTCAGCAAAAAGACACTGAGGGCATAGAAACTGAATTAGTTGTGGACGCTATCATGAGTTAATATATGGGATAATTTAATAACTTAAATGATAATTCCAGAATGGATTAAGCATAATATAATTCGCAACAATAAAAGAAGATATTATTTTGTTGTTGTGAAGCTTAAGTTTCTCTAGATTGGTAACAAATCCACTATTTTGCGAAGTTTCAAATGTAAACAAATATGGCTCCTACGGCAAAAAAAATAGGTTTAGCCACATTTAAACAACTTTTAAATTGTTGACAATTCTACAGCTATAACATGCAGGTTAACTAAAGCATAAAACCTTAACTAGAAGATAAGAACAGCATAATTCAATCACTTTTAAAGCAAAAAATGCACAATTTACGAAGATATACGAATAAAGAAACTGAGTTCACTCAGCCGAGGAACAAAGTGGAGATATACATATATTTATATACGTTTGGTGCAGTAGATTGCAAACAAAATAGGAGCTGCAAATCTACATGTTATAGCAGTCCCATATACAAAATTTCAACATTCTGATGATACTTGTTTTTTAGTCATGTAATATGCATACATGCATACGCACGTATGTACGCACAGACGCCATGAAGAAAGCTCTTCAGAAACAATTTTAAATCACTTCGATACTTTTTTGGGAAAAAAAGAGTCCTTTATTCTGTCCTTACGTACAAATGTCATGCAAAAATATCGTTAAATTGCATTCAATCACGGTCAAAATGGATATTTTCATCGAAATATGATAACCGAAATTTTTCGTGATTACAGTACTTCCTTTTTACTTCGTACAGGGAAGTAAAAAGTATATATCAAAAGATAGCATTACTATGTTTCAAGATAAGTAGGATATATGCAAGACTAATTGATAGGCAAGAATGCCAGACAGACTCTATTTTTACTTAATTTATATAAAGTAAAAATGAAGTATTGTAATCGCAAAAAAAAAAAAAAAAACTT
>KK113247.1:344840-380307 GCA_000611955.2 Stegodyphus mimosarum
TGCTAAAATTAGTTTCACTTTGGAATCTTCGCCACTAGTTGCAGCCTTTTCTGTAGAGGTTACCAAGGTATTTCATGGTATGTATTTCCAGAATAAAGACCAGTTTCATCAGCATTGTAAATTTGTTCTGAAAGACAACTTTTCATTGTTAATGAGTTTAATGAATTCATTTACAAATAGTTCAGCAGCTTTCACCTGAAATTTTTAATTGCCCTATGCCATGGCAATTTTTTAATTTGGTTAACCAACCTGTTGAATATGTGCACTCAGTTTTTAAGCTCATTTCTTCATGAAATAGTATTTTAGCTTGAGCAATTAGCATTGTATCCGTCAATGGCATGCCCTTGCTGTGATGCTGTTTGACCCATTAATCATTACTTTTTCATGATCGCCACCTCTAGCATAACAAATATTTTTTCTGTTATTCATTAAGAGTAGGGTGTCGGAATCACAAAAAATTAAAAAATTCCTTTTTCTGTTTTCTTATGTCATACATAGTGTTGACTTTCCAATGCCATACTCCTTGCACAATTCTGAGACGGATATACCTTTACCCATTTTTTGTAGCAAATCCACTTTTTGTTTAAAGGACATCGAAACATGTGTTCACTTTTTAAATCCTTTTGCAGCTCTAGAATTAGAAACTCTTTTCGACACACACGAAAGTTCCGAAAGCAAATTAATCCGTTTTTATTTTTACAAACATTCTTTTCTCCATAGAGATAACAAAATTTGTCATAAATGATGTTTTTAAAAGGAGTAATAGGAATGGGTGTTGTATTTAATAGGAAATAAAAATAAGTTCCTATAAAAACATAATAGTATCTCATTAATTCTTTTAGAGTTGATTGATATATTAGCATGTCCACACTTGAGCTCCGAAATGTTGCCACCATTTCCGGGCTCATACTGCTCTATTTTCAACTAAAAAAAAAATTTTTTTTTACATCAAGTTGCTGTCTCTAACCGCAGGTATTTTGTCTTCTTGTTGCTTTGTATTCTTTACTTTTCTACATGATTTGAGAATATCATCACTTGTTTTTGAAGAACTCTAATATATTGTGCATTTAAATATTTGTGAATAAATAATAAAACAAACCTAGACTTTCCAAATGGAAAAATGGCTAGGATTGACTAAGCAGAAAAGTGATGATTTACAGATGACGGATCCAGGAAAACTGACTAGCACTAAAAATATTGAAAAGAAAAAGTATTTGTAAAAATTATAATGAGACTTATTAGCATTTGAGTTGACTTGGAATGGAGAAGAAATGGACCCTCAACCTCTATATGTTGTTTGCAGTGAACTATTATCCAATCAAAATATGAAATCACTGTTTCTTAACAGACATCTTGAATCTAAAGATGGCAATTTAAAGGATAAATTTGAAGAATATTTTAAGAGGAAATTATCGGAGGTTTAAAAATAGTAAACAAGTAATGAAAGGTTTTGTTACTTCAAGTGAAAAAGCTTTGGAAGCTAGTTACCTAGTAATCCTAAGAATTGCCAAGACTGGACAGGGTCACACTACTGTAGAAAATCTTACATTACCAGCAGTTAAAGATATCTTTTTAATATTATTCACCGAAAAAAAAAAAGCTAATGAACTTAATAATATTCTGTTATCAAGTGATATGGTAACTTAACGAATTCATGAAATGGCAAATTCCATAAAAGAGACTCTTATTCAAAAAATAAAACAGTGAGCATTTCACATTGCAATTGGACCAAAGTACTGCTATAAAGAACTTTGTTCAATTATTAGCTTACATACATTTAAAAAAGATAAATAAATTGTCAAAAAGTATTTATTTTATGAATCTCTTCATGCCAGAGCAACAGCAAATGAAATTTTCAAAATAACTGACAATTTTATGCCCGAGAATGGAATAATTCTTTGTAATAAATGCATTGCCATATGCAGTGGCAGAATTAGAATTAAATTAGAACATTAAATATCTTGTGCTTTACTGAATGGCAACCCACTGGCACGTGGAAAACTGAAGTATTTTATTTCAGGCAGTATAACACATAATCAAATTTACTGATTACAATAGAAAGTTAAATGTTTTTCATTTTGCTGAATGCAACAGAACAGAGTGTTGAAGATAAAAATGCTTTATTTAAAGCAATGTTGCCACTACTCGCTTTTAAATTGTTAAGATTGCCAATCAAAGGTTCATTAAATTTGCATAAAAAATGAAATTAGTTAAAACAAATTCTCAAAATTCTGGCTTTGAGGGGCACATGCTTGGGTGCAGGACTATATAAGTTCAAAACTTGGTGGCTCTACATGCCACTGCTTTTCTGCAGTGATACGAACATATAAACATACATAAACACAGATTCTTCAATATTTAATTGTAGAGATAATTCTTTTTAAAATTATCTCTACAATTAAATATTGAACTACATTAGTTAAAATACAAAAATTACTACTACAAATTTCTCCACTTAACAAAAGATTATTTCTTGCCACTTAGCAAAATCTAAAACTTCAAAAACATTAAGAAATCTTGCTATGGCTTTAGATGAAACATAATTCATAAACTTATTTTATGTAAATGAAATAATATTTAAGTGAATCAATATTTAAAAAACTGCTATTTTGCAGCAAAATATGTGCAGTTTAGTTTTATGGCTTCAGTGGAGTAGGTGTAACTTTATATAAACATAAGCATTAACAAATAGATATTTAAAAAACTTTTATCAATAAACATGAAATTTCAAAAAAACAGAAACTGATTTTTTGACTCATAATTCTAGATGAAGTAATTAAATTGGATGAAAAATATCTAATAAATATTTAATTTACCAGCAACAATCTGTTTCTTTACCAATGAGAGACGATACCCGAGTCCACATAACTCAAAATCGGCACCAGACAAAGAAGAATTATTGCAGATAAACTGAGCAGCCAACGCACATGCTGTAGATGGACCTGCACTCAAATCAAAATGAGCCCGCAGAGATCCAAGACCTCCACCTTCACCAGTATTGGAGAGTTCAGATAGTTTCCATATAGCGCGGCTTGTTTCACTATTCCTATATAAATAATAAGCATCTAACTATATTGGGAAAAAAAACTGTTACACCTATAAACAGAATGACCCAATTTTTTCTATATAATACATATGCATTAAATTACATTCAATAATGAAAGGCATTTAATCAAGAATACTTTCAGTACCATTCTTACACTGTTCACCATTTCTTTAAGTTGAAGAAGTCTTATACTGCCCACCATTTCTTTAAGTTGAGGAAGGGAGGTAATGGTAGATTTTTCAACACTTTTGTTTCTGAATTCCAATTCAGTTTTATATATTTACACAGAAACTTCACAATAAACACACATATAAAATTAAAGCTTTATGATTTCTTTGAGTATTTTTGGTGTCTATTAATTTTAATTTCCACTTCACTTTAAATGCAATTCTTTAGGCTCAGGTTAGAATCCTCAAAATGGCATGAACGTTTGTAAATGCATAGTATTTGTGCAGTATATGCCAAATACTATGCATAGTATTTATGCACTCAAAATATATGGCAAGCCGAAGGTCCAAGTGTTGGTGGTAAGAGAAGAACAAAGGAGATCCTTGGGCCCATCCCCTCTGTGGTTCAAAATTGGGATAGAAATGGGCAAAAGTCATAATGTCACCTAATGGTGCTCAAGGCTCATGCCAATGACAGATGTAATCTTGTACTCCTTGCCACAATAAGATTTGTGGTCTTGTTCTTAGTTCAGATAAGTGAGGTTAGCAACATAAACATGTTTTTTTACTAACTTTTAAATCAAGTCCTTTGTTATAACAATATCTTCTTTTTCTAAAATGTAATTATATTTGACAACAGATGAACATGAATAACTAGAAATCCCTTATTTAAGAAAAATACTATTTCTTTAATTCAAAGAGGTACCGAAAGGCTTCATTTCTTATTCATTCAACCTTGTATTTTTAAGCATTTAACTTTTTTATGCCTTATAAAACATACTGTTAAGATACGTGTCTAAAATCGATCATTATTTGGTATCCAGTCCGATCTTTATCCAATATTCTTGGTATGGGGAATAACAATAGGTCTTCTGGTTCTTCCCAATACCAATATTTTGTACTAACCAATCCAAGAAAAATGTACCATTTGAAGGGGATAAGGGGATGACTGGAAAATTCTCACAGCAATGGAAAATTTCTGTTTATTATCACTTCTCCAAAAATTGCATTAATTGGAAAATTTCACCTTTTGTTTATGATAACCAAAAATCTTTAAATTTGCAGCCATCATTATCATAATAAAATATGGTATCAGATCATAAATTATGCAGAGCATTTTTAAAAGTATCTGCAGACATGTTCTAGCATGACTGCGCAATGCTCTACACAGCAGATTTTATGATAACTGTCTAAAAAATTCTTAAATAGTCTTGCCACAGATCAGAAAATTTAGCACAGATTACCTTGATTTCAGCAGACACAGCACTTCAATATCCATAGTTTAAATGATGGATATTCAATTTGTGGAAAGAATAAGATGGTAATATTACCTTTTATTAATACTCTGAAGTGGAGTTATGAGGTGAAAAATTGTCTTTAATCATGACATTTTTTGCATGATGAGACTTGAACATGAAATGATTTTTAAATCAATCATTAATGTCTTATCTATGCTCTTTTATCAGAACAATGGCTAACAGGGAAAATCCTTACTCGTTTAAACACCCAAGATTCTGCATGTTTCCCAATTATGAAAAGTTTATATTTGTGCATTTCTGCAGCATTTACACATGTCTACAGAGGATGCTAAAGTATTTTGTGGCATATATTGCCAAAAAAGACCAGTTTTTGTCAACATTATAAATTTGTTCTGAGAAAAGGAAAACAAACAAACAAACAAACAAACAAAAAAAACAACTTTTCAATATTAGTGAGTTTGATGAATTCACCTGCAAATTATTCAGCTGCTTCAGTATCAGCTGAAGTTTTTTTGCCTGAAATTTTTATTTGCCTTATACCATGGTGAGTTTCAGATCTGATTAATTGATGTGTCAGATACATGTACTCAGTTTTTAAGTCCATTTTCTCGTGAAAGATTTGGGCTTGACCCATTACTACCGGACCCATTAATGGTATATCCTTGCTCTGATGCTGCCTCACTTGCACTTGTTCAACCATCCATCTGTCGTGATTGCCACTTTTAGCATAAAAATAGTCCGTGTCAAAATTCCCCCCGCAAAAAAAAAAATTCTGGTTTTCTTATTGCTATATTCCTTGCATAATTTTGGAACAAATATAACTGCCCACTTTTTGCAGCAATTCCACTTTTTGATTAATTAACATCAAAGCATGTTTTTGTTTTGCAGATCCAACTAAAAAAATTAGAAACTCTATTCAATAATCAAAAATTCAAACTTTAATTTTGATAAGACAGCTGTAATAATGATATCCTGAAAAAATAATAAGCTTGATCAAATCGGAAAGTTAACAAAGAGTGCAATTTGTTATTTTAATTAAGCTTAAATTCCTCTGAATCTAATTTTTTCTCTCTTTTCCACTACTATACAAACAAAAGAAAACCAGTATAAACTGACTAAACAAATATGTCTTGAGGCTTTTTCATTTTTTAGGTCAGAAACATAAATGCTAACTCCCCTCCCCCAAAAAAATATATTGCCATTTGCCACGGTGTGATTCTCTAGCCAGCAGGTGTTTGAAAGTGACAAACAGGAATTTCAGTTTATAGTGAGAAAATTGCTTTTATGACACATCTCTTTCATTATTATATTCTCCATTCCTAGACTTCGTAAAGAAAAAGAAATTCTCAAAAAAATTCTACTGTCAGTCCAGATATTAGATAATTCAGGATACTGGACGTCTGGATTTATTACTACACTAATAACTGCTGCCGGTGAATGTTTTAATTTTTTCTTTGTCAAAAGCAGTAATTTCTTCAAGGGAGTTTGAAACTGATTTTTTTATTTTATTCTTATCCTTAAGCACTGCTTGAAATAGTCTTTCAACTGCTGCTGAATGAACTTTAAATAATATTGTTACATAAATTAGGAAATATTTGTTTGCCTATACCAAATTTTATTTCAAATACTTTTCCAGTCTTATCTTTAAATATATATATCTTTTTGATGGGTTTAACTTGAAAAATGTAACACAGGTGCCAACAAGTGATGACACTGATCACTATCCACCATTTGCTGAAAAGTGTCTAAGTTGAAAGAGGATACAAAGTTGAAACAGAGTGTAGTATGGACTAATGAAGCCACATTTCACTTGTCAGAGGTAGTGTTAACAGACATAATTGTGTTAACTGACTGTGATAGTTGAGTACGATGATAAAAGTCTTGGTGTCATAATATAGGGAGGTGTTATATAACAGGATGTCAATGTTCTTTCTTTTAAGAGGATGTTAATACTGATAATTACCTAGAGCTCATTAGGAACACAGTTAATCCTCTACTTCAACAAAGAGACCACTTTGGTCAGCTGAGGTGGCAGCAGAATGGAGCTTTTCCGCATTATGCCACAACAGCATAGAATTGGTTGCAACAGGCATTCTTGCAATTGTGGATCAGATGATACAGGCTAACTGAATGGCTGGCCCATTCTCCTGATTCCACATACCTGACATTTTCCTGTGGGGTTACTGAAAGAATAGACTTTATTCTTGCGACATCAATACCACACAGGACTTGAAAAATGTCATTACTTAACTATTCCTTCTGAACTATGAGCAAAACTGTGTGAAACTGTGTCCTTGCATTTACAAGCTTGTATTGATACTGATGATATGCAAATTAATTACAAAATGGAAAATGATATTAAAGAATGTTTGTGTTGCAAAATAAGTCACCTGTTTTCTTTTCATGCTAACCATGCTAAAAATATTGGGGTGTCAAAGTGTAGTCTACTAATTATGGGCCAACTTGCATATTTAAAAACTAAACATTGTTAGCTAGATTTATCTTTTCATTAGATGTTATGTGTAGTATATTAAGATTTTATAATAATATTCATTTATTTCTGATGAAATTAAGATGTGATTATTGAGCTATTTCCCATGATTCCTACTCATCCTGAATTATAAGCAAAATTGTGAAACTGTAGCCTTGCAATTACAGGCCTGTATTGATACTGATAACAAGCAAGTTGATCACAAAATGAATAATCGATATCAAAGAATGTGTTACAAAATAAGGATTCGTTTTCTTATTATGCTAACAGTGCTAGAAATATTGGGGTGTCAAAGTATAATCTACTATTTATGGGCTATTTTGTACATTTAAAAACTGAACACTGTTAGCTAGATTTATCTTTTCAGTTAACATTATATGTAATATATTACGATTTTAATAATGATTTTCATTTTATTTCCTACTGATGGAATTAGAACATGAAGGCAATATTCAGCCCAAAATAATCAGCTGAATTTACTTCTTTGGTAGGGGAAATGCTAAGAAATGAAAATGGGCCTTAACTGAAAAATTTTGTGAATGTATTTTGCAGTTAAAACTTACTATCTTGTTAAACAACATCTTCACCTATTCTCAATATGAAGTATAATATCATATATCTAACTCTCTTGTATTAGTTTTATTGTTATCATTCAGAAGGAACTAAAGTGCACATTTAGATCAAATTTGGTTTAAAAACAAAGTCTTAACTAATCAGGCTATGCTTTAAAAGGCATAAATGCACTTACCAAAGCACTTTTGGTTTTGACTGTACCTCAGTAACACCACCATTCACAGGAACAATTATGTTAATATTTGTTAATGGTGCTGGTGTTGCTAAAGAGGAAGGATTATATTTGTAGTCTATTCTCAGATCTGTGGATAATGGTTCACATTTCCAATATGCTACCAAATGCAATGGAGTGCTCTTTGCTCCCTGAAGAGCTTTGATCTAAATAAGAAATGTATATGAAGTTCAAATATAATTTCAATACATTTTTGGCATTTGAATATTTATATTTTTGATAGTATTTTTTTGATAGGCAATATAAGAAGTTGCTGCTGTTTGACCTTGACAGTCTCATGGTGCTCTCTGTATTTGGTGATAAGAACTGTGGACAATTTTTAAGTAGCAGCCAGATACAAAATGATAGCACTGCCAGCTTTCTCCCTCTCATCCAGTATGGAACAGAATTTCTTGATCGACACTCTGGTAGCCGTCAGTGAAGTATCGAACAGCCCTCTCTCATGTCATATAATACCAGCTGGCTTTCCTGTAACTATCAGGATTGCTACTCATGTGGATTCCCACCTGTGATTATTCTTTGATTGTGTTGAATGACTTATAGCAAGCGTTTATTTTTGTTACCCATATGTATATGCTGAACTTTAATTGAAATAATCAATGTAAAAAAAGCTAATTATCATCCTTATCCTTTGCAATAAGACATCTCTACAGAATGATGACCGTACAATCACAACACGACAGAACCAACTGCTATTGGCAAATGCAGTTTTGGTTTGATTAATGACAATGTTAACCAAAAGAGAGAAAAAGTGAAAGTTGATGTCCTTTTTGCTGCTCTGCTAGAATGGAGGTACGAACCAAAGACCCTTCAACTAGCACAATAATCTAAATGATCAAGGGAATGGTACACTTTTGCTGTGATTGTTTGGATTATCAAGCTGCGGATGGAAAATTCCTCAGTTAGACTCTCGAACTTAGTACAGCAACAAAGAATATTGACCTTCACCGATGGATTTATCGACACTGACAACAAATCCAAACAGTGTTCTCCCGAATGATTGGTTCCAGTTACTAAATACAGATGGCACCATGAGACCAGCAAGCTCTAACAGGGCCTACAATAATTTAACAACTGCCATAATTAAACATTTTGATTACTACTGTCCATTACAACAAACACACATTAGCAAAATTAAATACATGGAAATTAATTTGGAATAAATTATTTATAAAATAGAAGCTTTATAAAATTATTTTGCACCCTCTAATAAATAAAATCCATTTAATTATATATGGGCAAAAAAACCTACTTACATGATATTTTAAAATATCTATGTTGAAATACGAAGCAGATGGCGACTGTTCAAACTGCTTCCTTAGTAAAGCAGTCAATGCTTGCATATTAAATTCATATATATATTGTTCCTTGGTGCTTTGACTAGGGTCTCTGAAATATATGTAGGTATTATATACACATAAAACATATTAATTTCCTATCTATGAGTCCTATTTTTCATATAAAAATATCAATAACTTTAGAAGCATTCACATATAATAAACATATAGCTATAAATATACATTTGATGTTAAAAGAGAATATCACATTTGATCTATTCAAATGAAGCAAACTAATATGTGGCACGGAACTATTTGCAATACATTAATCACTTAAATGGGAAATGATGAAATACAGCTAAATCAATGGCACACGGCTCTATATAGTAAGCCTCTTTTGTTCACACACATGGAAATGTCCATTGCATTGGAAATATCTAACAGAAAAAAAATTTTTAATTGCTCATAAGATATTTTTTCATGATATCATTGATCTCTTGAATTATGCCTAATTCTTGCAGCATGATTTAAAATTAAAATTCAAAGAAATTGGGTACCTATGCAGCAGGAAATAACTGGAAATATAAAGGGCATTATGAAATTACTCTTGAAGATCTCTTGATTGCTATTATAGCATGAAATCAGCATTTTCATGCAGCAATAAAATAACAGGTCTATATTCAAGATGCTTATTTTCAATGTCAATAGAGAAAACTTGAACAGTTTGGCAGCATACTGTAAAAGCACCAGAATTTCAGCAAGTGCAACAGCAACCAGAAGCAATGTACGATCTCATGAATTTTGCTTTTTTTTTGCCCATCTAGTGATGGATATAACTTTTTTGCATATTCATACAAAGCTGCAGTAGCATAATGGAATTGATCACTAATGACAAAAATTGTAATTAACCCCTCCAACCATCCAAAGATTGGCTCAAATGGCAAATTTCCAAAAATGCCAAGGAAAAAAGGTATTTTTTTAATCATAATTATAAACTGACCCTGCCAGGATTCTTTTCCTTCTTATAAGCATCTTTAATAATTTGAATACATTTCTAGTTGCACATACACATAATTATTAAAAGTGTCAATAAAATATATTCTTGGGTTTCTATATATAACTATGACCTTCACCTTTCTTGTGTTCTTGTTAAGTGTCACATTGATGTATTCCAAAACATGCCCAGCATTAATGTTTTTTCCCCCACTACTTACGCTCTTACACATCATCAGTGGTTATGTAAAGTCTGATGATGATTCCAGAGCTTAGCTGCAGATAAAACAATATGAATAAATAGGTACCAAGTAGTTTTCTTACACAAAACAGCCAACAACCGCTGTATTCTCTACATTACAATAATTAATTTTCCCATGTCTCGAGAGGTATGCTACACTTACATTTCTGTAATTTCTTTTTTCATCTGAACACAATAATTCATAACAATGAATTTTTTTTACTTGGCTACATGGCTAAACATCAAATGGTGCATAGCTATTTGGCAGAAAATTAACAAATTCCTTCTTTATTCTTCATCTTTTAATAAGTTACTGCTAGAAATATTTAAAAAAATTGTATATAAACTTTACTCATGAAGTCACACTATGGGTAAAATGTCTGGAACAAACTGCAATCAAACTTTTAAGAACAGCAAGTGATGAGCCTGCACAAAACTGGTACATCAACTAGATAGATATTGCATATTTGGACAGAAATACCACATGGTTCAACAATGTCCTTAAAAGTGCCCAAAGAAAGTATTCAACTGTCATACTGCCCCAACAAATGATTTCAATTATCTTAAAATGTCATTTATGCACGTTGTCCAAATGATTATTTATAATTGCCACCTATACTTGAACTGGTGCTATGCCAAGATAGAGATTTTAAATTTTACCAGAACAGACCATTCAAATCTAATTAAAATAATTTTGAACATTTATTTGATTACAAACAATATTTTAAGAATATATTGGGAGTCCTATGCACAGAGACATTCAGAATTTTACATAAATCTGGTGGTGAAGAGAAAGAACAAAATTAAATGTTAGATGATTATATGAATGTAATAAATACATATTAGATTACAGTATAATCTGCATGAAAACAGGCAGAGGATTCTTTCTCTCAGCTACTACAGACTGGTAATCTGTGAAGTCTAAGTCAGAAAGACATTAAAAGTGAACTCATGGGTAAATTTAAATGTCTAGGTTTATAAGAACAACTTATTAGTCTTCCATGACTTATTCAGTGTCCTTGGAATTGACAATTAGCTCCTTATAAGACATCTGTAGTGATTTTGTATGCAACAGACAGATCAAGCAACATATTTGTTGCTTTTATCACTGATAAAATATGTTAAACTTTTTCAGCTCAATAAAATACTCACAAGGATATTAACTGTTTATTTGGCAGTATGTTTTCAAGTTTACTGGCTTTTGATATTCGAAAAATGAGATGAGCAGGAGATGGATTATTGGCAAGAACTTGCACAATTCCAGCAGGAAAAGACACTTTCATATCACCCATCAAGCGAACTTGACACCTGAAATAATAATGATAAAAGTGTAATTTAATTTTTATTGTGTAAAAAAACAGAATTGACTTGGGGAGGGGATACTAGAGATGGTGTTTGTACATTTTTAAAATGATTTTGATAAAGAATTAAAAAAAAAAAAAAACTGTTTGAGAATAAAAATTTCTGGCAACAGCTCATTATTTGACATAAGAAATACTGTCAACTACTTTTACATCTATTTTTCTTTTAAAATGTGCATGTAAACAAGCTCTGGATTGAAAGATATGCTTTTGCATTTTCCAAAGGAAATATATCTATTCCATAATTCAAAAATGCTGCTAAATTCATGACCTTAAAATTTCTAAGGGCAAAATAAGAACATTATTCGTTGGAGAGGGAAAAACCATCAATCATTACTTCTACATGAGAAGAAAACTCCAAAGGAATGTCTATAAAAGGTGCATATGATTTCTGCTGTTTCTGAAACTAAATTGCTGGTAACAAAAGAAAATCTGCTGATGCAGAAATCAATTGCAGAGTCTTTAAATACATCATTAAAACCATTGATAAAATAATAAACAAACATTTATACCACCTTAAAAAAGACAAAAAACATAATATTCACCAGCCTTTTGAAGAGGTATGCGGCTCGATGCAGAACAATTTGTAGAACCCTGTGTGAAAACTATTTAGCAGAGATAAATAGAAATTACATTGTGAGCCTTGATGAAACATGCATTCACCTAAATGACTGCAGCAACAACAACAAAAAAGTCTATTATCAAAAATGAAGAGAAAAAAATGTGCAAACCTTGTTCATCGATATAAAGAAGATTTCAGAAAGGGATTTATGATTGCAGGGTTCTCTTGCAGTGGAAAATTAAAAATACGAAGAGTAGAAAGAAAGATTAAAATTAAACTATATGTACTATCATGGGAACGTTTGTATGCCTGATATTTGCAGAAGAAATTCCATTTCTTATTTCAATGACTCTCAAAGAGTGAAACTTCTTCAAGACAAAGCAACAGTCATAATTCGAAAAGTACAATTGCATTCCTTGAAAATATGAATATATCATGATATAGGTACTGCCTATATACATTTTTAACATATTCCTGCAAAGTACCTTGATGATGCTTAACCCTATGGACTATTGTGACTTTGGTTTGGTTGTGATTTGGGTTTTCTGAAAAGATTGTGATTTTGGTTTCTTGAAAAGAGCTCTTTCAAAGTTTTCCTTTTTCTTTTTCCTACCCACCACAATTGATGGGCTCAAGGAGTTGAAGAGGAATGGAAATCACCAACCGTGGAAAATTTTCTGAAAAGCTCTTCTATCAAGGAAATCATCATATAAACTTATAGTACAGAAAAATGGTTAACAGAATGAACATTTAAAAAATACTCTTTACATTTTCAACATTAATTAAAAAAGCCCTGAAATCATTCTAAAAATATGCAAACACCATCTATTCTTGTAATATACATATCACATACCACAGCAACTAAATAAATACAGAGAAAGAAAGCAATTTAGTTTTACCTACTATGTGTACATAACTGATCTTTTCAAAACTATCAGAAAAAATGTACTTGACATTAACTTGCATAATGCTATTCTAATGAATAAGATAAAACTACTGGGTTTTAATTAAAGTTTTCCATCACTACAAATATCATCTGCTCAAATAGTTTGTTGGCTTTTTTTAGAGGGGGCAAATGATTTTCGGCATCTGAAAGAAAGAGACTTACTTCAGAACACATTGTCAAGAAATTTGTAAAAAAAAGTATCATTAAGTACAAGATGTCTGAAATGATCTATCATGCTACCAGATTAGAGTCATTACTTACTTCCAGGTCTGTTACAAAAAGTCAACTATAGAATGTCACCAAATCACGAGTGCAGCTTTACGTACTAATGCTGTATCATATCACACTGTGAAGGTTTGGTACCGAAAGTTCAAAAACAAGGACTATGACATTCATGAAGCAGAGCACCATGGCTGGCTTACTGATGTTGATGAGGCCTGAATTTGAGAACTTGTGGAAGATCGATATATAACCACTCGGAGGCTTGCTAAGGAGTTAGACATTAGTGCCATGTCCATTAGTGTATTGCATAAACTTGATGTATAAGTTCAATCACTGGCTGCTGCATAAGCTGAATCAAGCAGATAAGGACAGATGTGTTAGGGCCTGCACTAATCTGCTCAAATATCAACGCAAGCACAAAATTCTAGGCCGAATCATCAATTATAATGAAAAGTGGATTTACTTCAACAACACAAGCTGAAAAGGGGGATTGATCTGCGGCCGGCGAGACTGTCCGCAATGTTGTAAAGCACAATTTGACTAAAAAAAGATCATGCTTTGTTACCCGGTGAAATTGCCATAGTATTATCCACAAGCTGTATCCAGAAAAAGGTAAAACCCTCGATAGTATGGTTTAGAGAAAGATGCTACTCCACGTAGAAGCGTTTCCATCAAGACCACATGTGTCTGCATTCACCAGCTGTATTCAGTACAGGCTCGAATAGGATCTTTTGCCTCACCCACCATATAGCCCAGACATCACTCCTTCAGACTTCAACTTCTTTTTTCCGCAACTGCAGCTACATCTTACTAATGCTATCTTCTATTCTGCACAGGGCATCCAAAATTAGGTTGATTTGTTTTTGGACTCACAGCCATTATGTCTGTGGGCCAAAGACTGAAAAACTACCAAAAGATTGGCAGAAAATCATATTTTTGGGTGGTGATTACTACCCACACTAAAGGTACTGCTTTCATTCCCCCCCTAACTTTAACAAGAACCTTTTTCGGCAGAAAACTTTTGTTACAAGCAGATATAATGGCAAGTTTGTTTTAAAAACAGTTTAGAACGAACAACTTCATGGAACTCATAATAAAATTTTCCCCACTTTCTGATAAAACTCAATAACAAATCACAACATTACAAACAAATAAAAATGGAGATGGTTGGATATAAAAACAATATGAAGAACAGATTTATTTGGGGATAAATGTTAAATTATATAGTTTATGAATTTAATAAATGCACTGAATTAATGAATAAAGTCCACTTTTATGGACATTTTATGGAAATTCATTTCTGTAGTTTTAATGTTTTCAGCATTTTCATATATAGAATTTAGAATTTAAAAATTAATAAAACAATGAAGGGTTTTATATTTGTAAATTTCTAAAAATTTTTTATGCCTTATGAACATTTAATAACACATTTTTGAGCTGTGACCAAAGTTATTGAGCATGTTAAAAGTACAGCTGTTACTCAAAGTAATTCAGAATTTTTCAGCGATTATCAGTTTAAAAAATAGAAGAAATAAAATAACTTTTTAAAAAACATTCTAATATGAAAATTATACTCTTACTTGTAAAAGCAATATACAATCATTTAATCTGATACCTGAGAGGTTTCAACACATTAAAGATCTGCATTTAATAATTTTAAGTTACTTTATATGTTAACATATGTGACATAAAGCTAAGTTTATTTTAAATCTGAAAAGCCTCAATAGAATATTATTCATATATCATAGAATGTTCAGTAAGTCATACCTTGTCTCATCAGTTCCTTTGAAACATGCATTGACAACTTCATTAAAAGCTACTGCTAAAGGAATAGTATCACTCATGCCAATGGTCAAAGGAGAAGGTCCTCTGGATGAGCCAACAGGCATCGATGTTGTTTTAAAATCACTGGTAAGGCTTCCAATACTTTCTGTTCTTGTCATTGAATATGGAAGAGGAGACATACGACCTCGAGATGTAGTCTTTAGAAGAGAAGAAATTAATGTAAAAGTTGCAAAATATAAGATTTATCAATTGAGTGCAGAGAACACTAGTACCAATATGTGATAAAAAACTGAACTCTGCTGATCTAGAATGTTATAATTGCTTGCACCACTGAATAGAAAACAACACAAGCTGCCTGACAGAGTGCAGAGTTTTTTTTACCTTTAGAGTCATCCAGGCTGATAAACATATGTTGACACTTCCCAAAAATCACTGTTTCATTAGTTTTTTTTCTACCAGTCTGACTTGTTAATAAGTAATTAATTATTTAATAATGAGAGAGATAATGACTCTTGGCACAGTTGAAAACAGGAAAGGATTTTCTTACCTTTAATAGACTCATGCTGATTTCTTCCAAATTAATTTCAATGATTTTATGTGGGAGTTTTAAAGTTGCGATTGCACTGATCCAATTACCAAATTAAAGATATACTAATATATATTAAATAAGTTTTACTTTTGATTTTGGCATTTTTGCAATTTAAGTTTTTCCTTAACTGTTTTTAAAGCAAAGGAGGACTAGAAAATTCTGTTTTTAAATTCTAACAAATACCATTTTGATGATGATTTTAAATGGAATTTCTGTTTCTTAGAGATGGTATATGGAAAGTTTTCTTATTATAATTTATTGTGAATTATTCGTTTATATATATATATATATATATATATACACACACACACATATATGTATATGTAATGATATAATGCATAGGAGGAATCCAGGTACTTTAAAAGCTAGTCATGATGAAAGACTTGCAAAGGTCAGGCGCAAGATATTGATACCAAACCAAGTTCAGCCAATTATCTTCTTTATTTCTAATCACATTACTGATTCCTTGTACAGCCTGTCTGTCATAAAAAAAGCTCTCGCCAGTTAGTCTGGATACCACAAAAACAAAAGATTTGAGTGTTCACTGAACTTTTTGATTTGTTATAACGAAGAAGTAACGCCATGATGAGTCAGATCATTATAACAAAGAAGTAATGTCATGATGAGTCGGATTGTAACTGGATACAAAATGTGGGTTTCACATGTCACGCCCAAATGCAAGCAACAAAGTACGGAGTGAAGACACACACACTCTCCTGTAAGGAAGGGTCAAGGCCAAACAGACTCTGTCACAGTGCAAGATCATGGCATCCGTGTTTTGGGATAGGCATGGTGTTTTTGTTGATTGACTTTACTCAAAGTAGAACCACCATAAATGAGGTACCTACGGCCAAACCTTGCAAAAGCTACACAAAACGATTAAAATGAAAGATGCGGATGCTGAGACAGGGAATTTTGCTACTCCATGACAATGCAAGGTCTCATATCACAGCTCAGACCCGAGCTTTATTGGACCCCCCCCCAGCCCAAATCTTAAGCCGGGTGATTTTCATCTTTTCCGCTATCTCAAACATCATCTCGGTGGCAACGACTACAGCAATGAGAAAGACATGAAAACGGCAGTGACCTCTTGGTTATCAGAGCAGGCAGCAAATTTCTATGAAGAAGGTATTCAAAATCTAGTTCCAAGGTATGATAAGTGTTTAAACCAACTTGGCAACTATGCTGAAAAATAGAGACACGTATTCAGAATCTGAAAATAAATTTCGTTTTTGAGAACTTTCCTTTGTTTGGTTTTTATTTTCCAAATGGCTCTTATTTAAAAACAACCCTTGTGAAAAATATCTTCATTATTTTTATTTTCTATTTTACAGTAATGCACATGGTTGCATGGTGCAGTATAAGATCATAAGACAAAACAAAAGCTGGTTTAATAAACTCTGATAAAATGTCTAAATAAATTGCTACTCACTGAATGAAAAACAAATTAACAGAAGTCTTTCCTGCAGAAATGTGCTAAAAACATGAAATGATGGCAGAATGCAGCATGCAATACAGCAAAAGCTTTTGTTAAGGAGTGAAGGTAAAAGCACGAATAACCATTTTTCACGAGATAAATTTATGGTAATTGCAAATGTTTTCTTTGTTGAGCAATTTTTCTTTATTTACTTACTTTTCAAGAGAATTTTATATTAATTTTTTGCCCATTCTTCTTAGCACTGTGAGATAAATTGCTTACATCCGCATCTATGAGCAATTTTTAAAAGAGACAGAAGTAATCACATCTTCATTTACTTTAGGCATTTTTCAACTTTTGACAAAGCTTTTTATCTGAACTCCAGAAGCATTTTTATTTCACCCTCAAAAAAATTCCAGTTAGTAGGGAATTTAAGATAAACATTTCCCTAAGGTTAACTAACATGCATGTATGTTTCAAAATTTTTCTTGGTTCATTACTACACAAATGTTGGAAAAGTTTCAATTTTAGTTTCCTTTTAGAACTCTTTTAAAGAACATAAAAAATATCAACAATATATTTACTTACATTTACTATTAAAGAAGCTGCACCTAAGAGGCATGTAAAAACAAGCTTTTAAAAGATTATCGTTAGTGGAATCCAGATATAAAAGAGGCCAGGACAACCGGATATACTTTTGCATCTGTACTATTGTTTCTATTCATAGAAAGGAATAGAACTATTTTAATGCAACCAGCATTAAAATAGTTCGAATCTTTTTCAACTCAGTAAACAAGACTTATTTTGATACCAAGAGCTGCAATGGCACGCAGTTCCCTGTTGTTTTTTGGCATGCTATTGGCTCAAACACCATAGTCATTCAATGTTTTGAGTACAGCACTCTTATGTCTGGATCAACAAAGCTATATCAGTGGTTACTTTGAGATGTTTAAATCTCACACCTGTTAATTCATAAGTTTTATAAATCTTCCACAAGTCCAAATAAACCAGTACATCCTTCTTCGATATTTCCCTTTACTTCTTGCAAAAGGGTAGTCGCCTTCCTACTGAACATTTTTCTGATAAAAAACTCATGTTTCAAGCAGATTTCCCAAATATTCATTGCTTAAGGAATATTCTACTTGCTTGGCCTTTTTCTGCTTTGTCAAAAAGCCTTCACTGATTTCAACAATGTGTTTGGGGCTAACTGTTCCAATTTATAAATCTAATTCTACTTTCCCCATTCAACTATTGGTTAAGTCTTCACACCAGCTATAGATAAATCTATACACCTTGCACAAAAAGAAAAAAAAAAGGACAGTTCTGTATATCGTGCTCTACTGGACCGATTGTCGAAATTTAACTTGTGTTTTCTATGTCTCAAAAGCGCAACTCAGGATACATATTAGATTTATACATAGCATTGTTCTAACATAGGTATTTGGACAGAAAATTGGACTTTTTCTGAAATAATATACCAATATTTTTCCATATTTCAATTCTACACCTCAAATGATTCCAAAGTGCCAAGTTTTGTAAAAATCATAAAAGTAGTTTTTAAAAAATTAGCTCTAAAACTTTTAGCTCCTCCATGTTATTTGAATTTGGTAAATATTTATTAATATCTGTTTTTGTATTAAACTTATTTGATTCTTCCTTTCACATTTTGAAATTTAGGTTTCTTCCGAATAAAATTTGCCCATTTTTTAATGATTTATTTTTAAAATGTGTATTTTAAAAGAATTTCAATAAATTTTCTGAAAATAATTTTTAATTACAACCTATAAAATTTTTACCACCATCTTAAAGATGATGTATTTCTAAGCATACCCACAAAAAAATAAAGTTTTTTATTCAAAATTTCCTAAGATATACATGAGAATTTACATGGTTGCGCATTTTGAAATTTGGCATATTTGTTATAAGCAATAATAATGCCAAATGTGATTTATGCACTTTGTTAAAATTATTTGAAAGTATGAACGATGACCTTTTTTAAACTCGTGCACAATGAAAAAAGGGGGGAAAGGAAACTAGTTTGCTATAAATTAAGAAGTTCACCAAGTGAATTAATCTTTGAGCAAACTGAAAAAAATCCACCAAGATAAATTTTTCACCAAAAATTATAAAATTTAATATGTAGGCATAATGAGTAGAATCAAAATATGGAAATAAACTGGCATGTTATTTGAGAATAAGTCCGATTTTGTGTCAAGATACCTACGTTAGAACAATGCTACATATAAATCTAATATATATCCTAAGTCGCACTTTCGAGGCATGGAAAACGCAAGTTAAGTTTCAACAATCAATCCAGTAGAACAGGAGATATGGAACTGCTCCATTTTTTTTTTTTTTTTTGGCGCAAGGTGTACCTTTCTGAACTAACATTTGCTTTTCACAAGTCTTAACAATGCAATGCCACTGCTTGTGTGTTTTTAAGTAAATTGCTATACAGTGCACATTAACACACTTTTTGGATGCCAGTAGGATTCCATATTTTTGAAAATATTGTGCTGCATTCTTTTCTGTAGTGGGTAGGTTCTAAATTTGAACCATTTATTTTCTAATGTGAAAGGGGGAAAAAAAAAAGAACTAATCAGGAAAAGCAGAGCTGACGAAACTCGCGTTTCAAGAAAAAGATTAAACTAAAATGTTTTTAAGACAAGCTTTTTCATTACTGGCAGAAAAACTGTCTTTTTTAGGTATAAATAGTCCATGAGATTTTCTGTAAAATGCAAGAGCCTTAAAATGAAAATAATGCTCTGGATGATAATTACTGCAATACATTATGAACAGAATAATAATTTTCTTAATATATACCTCTAAAGCTCTTCTGGAAGGGGGACGTGGAATAACATGTGGCATTATTGAGCCAGTTGGTGTTCCACCACGACTTGTAGCTACAGGTTTCTGCATCTCACTATTGACTATTTCAGGCTCAACCTCTGAAGATATCTCGCCTATCACTGAAACAACATCAACATATATTTTAATATTTAAATCTTTTAAAAAAGAAAGGCTTTCATGTAAATTATATTTCAATATTTATAAAAGTGAAATGAAAATAAATGTTAATATTTTTTTTTTAATTTATATTCAATCCTGAAATTTTGCTGACTTGATAATAATCAATAGAAGGTCTGTTTATAGATTACTTTAAATAACACAATAGTACAATTAACATAAAAGTCATGCCACCTTTGTTATACCTAATCTGTCATTTAAAATACAGTTATTTAAGCACTTAGAATAACTTTTTTACTGAAAATAAAATAACAATATTTCCTGGAAGTTGAAGTGCCTAACAAGGAAATTACATTTCCACTTGTACACATAAAAAAATATAATTACCTTACAATTACAGCAATTATATTTATTTAGACTATTTTTTTCAGAGATCTGATTTAGCGTGATATATATTTAAACAAGGTGAGATGCACAGTCTCTTTTCCAATGTTTTTTGCTGTTGTCATTTTACTTCAGTGAAAAAACATCACATCATTTTGAGGGTCTTAGTCACCCCTCTTCCCCACATAGGTAAAATCACCTCTAAAATGTCTTTCTGCAAGTCCGTGGAACTCATACACATACAGGAAGACCTTTTCTTTACCTCCTACTGTTGCTTGCCTTTAATGTCCAATCGAAACTGTAAATTTGTATCTTACCGCAATGTTTTTTATACTAGTACTAAGTGATCTAGAGAACTTTCACTACTCCCACACTCATTTACAGACATTTCAGATTCTGGTACTGAATTGCAAGAAATTAGCTGCATACATATTGAATCAGCTATTATTTTAGTAAAAATGTTTTAACTACTTGTACATCAATAAAGTTATCAAATCAACAGTAAAATACTGTGAAAGTTAAGAACTGAAAGCTAAAAACTTGGCAAGTTATGCAATTAACACAAGCGTGCGGTCTTTGAACCAATCAGAATAGAACAAAAAAGATTTTACAAAGTATCACTTAGTGGAGATCTACTCCCATCTATACAACTAATTTGATATTAAAAATAGAAGAGATATGGGCTAAACAGTAAAAGAAACAGAAAAATTAGATGGCTGCACAGCACATGGCCAAACCGAAGGTCCGAAAACAGTGCCAACACAGCACAGAGGCAAATAGTTGAAGCTATCGATGGTAAGCTGCAGAGTAATGCTCATGACTTCTGTCTCAACTTATATGTACAAATTTAAATATTTCACTTGCATATGACCCCTGAGTATGATCTCAAACTTTAAAAATATCTCTGTCAATTCTTTTTTGTACAGAGGGAGGAATATTTTGTGTAAAGTTTTTTGAATAAGAAATTTTTTTACTAAATATAAACATATCAGTTGAGTGCTCTATGTAAAAAATCAGATTTTGCAATTTTTACAAAACTGATTTTTTAAATATAAGATTGTCAAATTATGAATACTTGTGCCATTAAAACATTTTTGTTCTCGGAAATATATCTCTATGACCTATAGTTGCAGAAATAAAAACCACATAGTATATATAAATGTAAAACATATCTACACACATCATTTCAAGACAGAAATATACAAAATTTAAATTTTTAAATATACATAAATAAATTACATAATTTTAATTGTTGGGAAATACAACTACAGTAAATAAATGTTAATTTTTCTTGCTGTTTTGTCACTCAAATTATGCTAAATTTTGCTGATTAAACGTGGCATGTTAAATACACGCCTTTTAAATAACTGCATTTAAACAATAATAATCATAGCTTCAAAATAATAATTTTTAAATAAAAGTAAACTGAAAGTACCAGAATACTTGGATTCAGTGTTTTGCACAGCCTCTGCTGAAGATGGAGCTTTAATACTACTAATACTACTTGGACTTGGAAATCCGCCCACAACTGGGCCAGTAGGTGTTGAGGCACTGGATGCACTAGGACTAAAGATGCTGAATACATCTGTATCAGCTTTGCTAGAATCACAAAAGAATTAAAGCAAAAATTGAAATTTATATTAATAACAAATTAGAATAAAGGAACTTTTTTTCTGCAATATAACTAACTAATTCTGTACCATTCCTTCCATATTTCCAATTCTCCTATTTAAAAAAGTATGTATATGGCAATAACATTATACACATTCTAACTTTTACAATAGCCTATTTTCAACAAAAACTAAAACACTGAAAACACGAAAATGAGTTGATTTAAAATATTAGCTGGAAAGTACGTAAATTTTGCTAAAATTCTAGGAAATTGAATGAGAACAACTACTAAAAAAAAAAAAAAAAATAATAATATTAATAATAATAATAATAATGCATATCATACTATGAGTATAATAAAATGCAAAAAGCAAAACAATAAAAAAAGAACACTGAAAAGAACCAAATTAATTCTAAAAATTCTGAAAGGGTTTAGATTTTAACAATTGTTCATAAGATCTCTTTTACATTTTAATATGGTTCATTAACAGAGAATATCAATACAGATAGCCCAGGTGAAAGAGGAAAACATTTTATAGGTTCTGTATATTTAAAAAATGAAAAAAAAAATATGCTATGTAGTTCAATAAAAATATTTAATGTTTTTAATTAGATATATCATGAATTAAAATTTCCAGTTTAGAATAACACCTCAGTTTATTCTCAGTGTGATATTGTCAAAAGTTAGCCATACATAAAGGTTTTTCCAAAGCTCAATGAATCAAATAAAACTGTGTTACAACATATATTTTAGAATATCGGTGAAAGCATCATTAAGATTGTTACAATAAATTCAATTTCCGCAAGTTAACCGTTGGACGCAATTCAATTCATATAGATGTTTGTTCTTGAGCTCTTATTCGATACATTTATTCTTTATTATACAAAAGAAATACTATTTAATTTTACTTTTATGCTACTTTAATGCAACACAGGCTCAAATTAAGACATAATTCCAGGAAAAAAAAAATTCACGAGAACCTGAGGCTGTATTTCTGTGCACAATTTTCTAATTTAACGTTCAACTGCTGATAATCAAGGCAAATGCCTTGTTCCTTGTTCTGCATTGATATGGATTTACTGCATATACTGCATTAAAAAACTCGGATGATATATGCAAATTACAAAATTTGTATGACAAATGAAACAAGAAGTCTGCAGTCATTTGATGTGACTTCCAACAACTATGAAGCTTCTCTGTTCCATAATATTAAAATAGATGTCCTTCAACAAGAGGGGAATTTTATACAATACGAAGTCCGAGATCCACACTCGTTGGGACTTTGGCGATTCCGGATTTGGGATTTTTCCGAATAATTGATCATCAGTTTAAATCTAGTAAGATGGCATGTAGAAATTACAAAATTAAAAATATGAGGTCGTATTTTATGAAATAATGAAGTATTTATGATCTAAAGGGTGCCAAAATGTACCAAAAAAAGGCTTGATAATTATTTGTTTACTTCATAATGTTGTTCAAACATTTCTTTCAATGTAAGTTGTTTAAGTTGCTTCGAATTTTGTGCTAATACTTTGTCTTTAATTCTATACACAGACATAATTTCTTGTTCAATTACAAAGCTCCATTTTGTTCAAGTCTTATAATTGCTGAGATGAAAATTCCGACTAACTTATCAATAGAATTTTTTTCGTTTTCAATAACCACTCTGTCACTTTCTTCACTATTTACTATTGGTAGCAATATTTTCTGGATCTAGAACCATACTACACATTTCACCGTCTGTTAATTGATTGATGATTAGGGCATTGCCATCGCAATGAAAAACTTCTGTTTACATCTTCATTTATTACCGCTTCTCTACATTTCTTTACAAAATCCATTAATTGGAAAATTTCACCTTTGGTTTGAGATATCTGAAAACCTTCAAATTCGCAGCTATCACCTTCATCAGCCTCACCATGAAAATATGGTAGGCCATAAATTATACCAAGCATTTTTTAAAGCATCTGGAGACACATCCTCTAACGATCTTGTTATGCTCCACACAGCAGATTTTATTTTAAAATATCTCAAAACTTCTTAAACAGTCTTGCCATTTTTCAAGAAATTTTAACATGGATTTTAAAAATTCTACTTTATATTTGAATTTCAGCGCTCACATTATTATGATAAATATCCAAAGGCTGAATCATGGACGTATAATTTGGAGGAGAGAATAATACGGATACATTATCTTTTACTAAAACTTTAAGTGAAGTATGAGCCAAACAGTTGTCTACAATCAGAACAATTTTCATGTCATCAAGTAAATGAACCAAAATCAAATGTTGCCGAGTCTA
Source organism: Stegodyphus mimosarum (assembly GCA_000611955.2). Classification (NCBI taxonomy): domain Eukaryota; kingdom Metazoa; phylum Arthropoda; class Arachnida; order Araneae; family Eresidae; genus Stegodyphus; species Stegodyphus mimosarum. The sequence goes on from KK113247.1 coordinate 369,265, forward strand.
GGGTATGAAATGATTTTCAAACCAATCATTCATTAATGCTTGTGTCATCCATGCTGTTTTATTTTCACGATATATAATGGGGAAATTCTTTACTTCTTCAAATGCTGGAGCTCGTTTATTTTTTCCGATTATGAAAAGTTTTCACTTGTGCATTCTTGCAGCATCTGCGAATAATAAAATTGTTAGTTTTGCTTTGGAATCTTTGACACTAATTGCAACCTTTTCTGTAGCCATGGTATTTCGTAGTACATATTGCCAGAAAAGACCAGTTCCATCAGCGTTACTAATTTGTTCTGAAAGATAATTTTTCGCTATTAATGAGTTCAATGAATTCATCTGCAAATAGTTCAGCAGCTTTCACCTGAAATTTTTAATTGCTTTGTACCATGGCGATTTTTAAATTTGGTTAACCAACCTGTCAAATATGTGCACTCAATTTTTAAGTTAATTTCTTCATGAAATATTTTGGCTTGAGCCATTAGCACTGTATCCGTCAATGGCACACCCTCGCTGCGACGCTGTCTGACCCATTTAATCATCACTTCTAGCATTTTTCTCTTATTCATTGCAAGTGGGATGTCGGAATCACAAAAAATTCCTTTTTTCTATTTTCTTATGCCATATACAAATGACTTTCCAATACATACTCTTTGCATAATTTTGAGACGGACATACCTTTATCCATTTTTTGTAGCAATTCCACTTTTTGTTTAATGAACATTGAAACATGCTTTCACTTTATAAATCCTTTTGCAGCTCCAGAATTAGAAACTCTTTTCGATATAAACGAAAGTTCAAACTTAATTTTCATAAAATTGCTGTAATAATAACAACCTGCAAAAAATGATAAGCTGGATCAAATCAGAAATTTAAGGAACAGGGCAATCTGCTATATTAACTGAAATTCCTTGAAATCAGTAAAATATAATTTTAGTCTAATAAATATAGTAAAGTACAATTTTAACCTTTTTTAATAAAGTACACTATGCGTTACTGGCTATGTATCATGAGAGTGGCGATGAAAGTTCTTTCGCTAAATTTTGTCTTGCTTCTATCGTGCACTGATGCAAGACATTAATACCTGAACTGTATTAATTTAGCTATTTATTATAATTACGTCTCGTTTTTGGAACATGCTTAAGCCTTACCCGAGTCCAGAATTCGCATATATACTTAAGGCTTATCGAGGGCCGGCACTAGATATCTTACCGCCTGATGCAGTCTCTGGCTGTCCTAAATTCTGCTATTTAGTGCTTCCTTAAGATTTAAATTTTTACCGCTCCTAAATTTTAGGTTCGATTGCTTTCCCTAAATTCTAAAAGTTTTGTCATCCCTAAAGTTTTGCTGCTTGGTGCTTCTCTAAATTCCAAAAATTTTGTCTTTTCAAAATTATGCCGCCCGATGAGGCCATACGAGCTCTGGCGCCAGTTCTTGGTCAATGTGAATAACAAATCACTTATTCTTAACTCAAACAGCACTAAATGAAATCTTACTATGAGTATCATTAACAAAATCTGTTTTTAGCATATGGAAAGAAATTTTTGATGAATTTTCCTCATCAACATTTCTTAGCGCATTTAACTTAAATCTGTAATTACCGCCAAGAGTAATGTCAACATAAAAGGTTCCCATAGTTTTTGCTATTCAAGTACTAATATAAAAAATTATTTAGGCATTGCTGTATGAGTCGTTACTCAAGTTATCATGTGTTGATAAACATGCGGTGATGAAAGCAACATATAATAATGATTTTCCAGGTTGGCATCACAGATATAAAATATTAATAGCATAAAATCAACAGTGTTTTTATGCAGAATGTTTCGGTTTGAGATGCATGGCAAGCAGATATGCAGCAACAAAGCCACATTATTAATCTCACAAATTTATGCTAAAATGATTGTTTCTTGAATAACGAGGTATTTCATTTTTAGTGCCGAAGTGAAATTAAGAACCAGAACTTTCATTATGTTTTATTATGAAGGAAAAAAATCACATGCGCATGCGTAAAGCATAAAAAAAATTTTTCTTTAAAAAAAGAAAAAATATTTAGTGGCTTTGAGTCCGGATTTTAGATCATTCTGGATACTGGATGTTCAGATCTCGGACTTGGTACAGTAGTTTCAGGGGGTAGGAAGCGGTCAGCCTTTTATGTAGCTGTTAAGAATTTAGTTATAGTTTATGAATCTAAAAAAAGTACTCTTATTTAAGTGTTGGTATTTATCAACATTTTTCATACTTTTTGTTGTTTTATTTATAAAACACATTAAAAAATCATCTAAATCTAGATAAATGTACATATTTATTTTTCAAGATATGGAAAAGGGGGGTAAAAAAGTTGAGAACCTCCGTATTAAAATTATTACCCATTGATTTAACTTTCCGCATAGATAAGACGAAAAAGGAAAATGGGAAATTCATATTTTACTTAATTTTCTCCAATACGAAATCAAAAATCATGGACAAATGTTCGAGATTCATAAAATTATTTTCTGATGTTCAGTCACACAATATTTGAAATGAAACATGGCAACACAGCAAAAATTCCTGCCAAATCATTTCCTATGTTGGTTGAACTTTCGGCAAATTACAATGATAACTCTTATATTTTTTGTGGCAGCCTAGATCACAAAAATTAAAAATGTACTTCTTTATGTGTAAATGAAAAGAAAGAATTGTTAAAAAGGCACAGACACGACTTTTCATGTTTAGCAAGATACCACAGAATTGTTGACTGCATTAATAAAAAAATCTTGTTCTGCATGTAACAAAATGCACAATACTGCATTATTTTTTAAAGAAGAAAACTCAAAATTAAAAGAAAATAACTTGATATTTGAAAAAATTACAAATACTATTTCTAATCATGTCGCCAGAGGATAGAAAAAATTTTACTTCAAACTGCAGTTATCAAACTAACTGACAGAAAACCACATAGAATTATTTGCTGTATTTTTTATGGTGAAGCTCAAAGATTGTACATTAAATGAGATATTTCTAAATCCTTCTCTTTGCCTCGCCAAGGAAGGGGAAGAAGAATTGTTTATTCATACATTCCAGTTTTTGGTAGCAATGTGCAATTTATAAATTCCAATCTTTGGTGCCACCATGTAATTTATGTGCTTAAGTAAGAATGAAATCAAAATTAATGGGCAGGAAATGAAAATTGAAGCACTCGGAATAGATAAAATAACCCAAGCAATACCAGATTCTCTAGACAGTACTATATATAATGAATTAAAAATAAGAGATTTAATGTTCAGGAAGCAATAGAAATATTTTTATGTTAATCAGGGTAAACTATTATTAATAACATAATTAATATCTAAATAATCTAGCTATTAATATTTAGATAAATAATATCTAAAATCTGTGAAAACTAAATATATCAAGACCATTTATTCAATAAAACAGTTAAAAATATATTATGTTACAAAATCTAGGTACTCTCTGATTATCTGCCCATTCTTGACACAAATCACAGGGCAAAGTGCTATAACACCAAAGTAGGCAATACAAACAAGAATATTTTACAAAAATGTATTTATCTGTTAACCCACTAACAGTTGTGTACACACATGATGTGAGCGATTCTAAAATTTGAGGAATATGTTTGTGGTTTCTGCTTTTTGTGATAAATGTGTAGGTATTTTTTTTTCCTTGTATCTAAATCGTAATGCCACTATAGAGTCTGCCTGCTAATGAAAAAGAAAGCACTGCATTTTTAAAGAAATATAGTGCTTTGCCTAACAGAAAGTGTAGAATGTGCATTCCATGAAGTTAATCTGTGCAATTCTCCGATTCTTTCAAAGTAAAAATGGTCAATGTATACTTGGAGAGCAGTTCCAAGTTGTTCTCTAATGCTGAGTAATGCTCTATTATGCCAAGTTGTTCTGTAATGCTTACAATTCTCTGATGTTTTTAAAGTTGAAACAGATCACTGTAACATGGATAAAACACTGAGAAAACTTAAAATTAAATGTTTTATTATGGATGTCTGTTGCTTTTTAAATTTAGTTAATTCATTGCTGTTTTATGAAATTTTCAATACATATGCCATGATTTTTTAAAATGACGACTTTTTTTTATGTGTTAGGTTAGCGAAAAATTAATCACCAAGAACTGGCAACTTCGTGGGAGGATTTGGTGAATAATCAGAAAGTACCAAAATCTATTCTATTTTCCATTTTGTCATTTAAAGCCCCTATAATCATTCTTAAAAAAATCTTCTTTCCATTCAAGAGGATAATTCTAAAAATGGGATATACTAAATAAATCATTATTTATTGTCAATGCCTAATATACAATAACATGAAAATATCTTAAAATTGGAGAAAGCATCATACTTTAGTGGATTAGACATGGAAATAGATCGCTTTAATGGACCTTCATCAGGAGTTGATGCAGCACTACTAGCAGGCCTATTTACCTAAACAGAAGAAAACAGAACAACCAATGAGAATATTTACATTTAAGGAACTTCTCTTCAATTCAAAATGAATTTTAATTACATTTATTTCATTAATAAGGTTTTCCTTTAGACATTAAAGGCTTATGGTACATTTCATAAAAAACTTCTCAAATAACACCTAATAAAAAAGCAACTTATGATGTTTCAAGTGCAAGATAAGGAATTAAAATGCCACCTATCTTACAAGTCTGAGAATCATTAATTTTTATTAATGTCTTTCCCCATAGAAAACCTGCACTAGAACTTTACATAAAATTTAAAAGAACCAGTACTATGTAACATAAATTATAATTTCCTAATTCTGGCATCTTTCGCAAATTATAAAATGACTTTTTGAACTCTCCTAGGTACAACTAATATGAGAAACTATAATGTTTATTTTGTAACAGAAAACTTTTTTCTAACAAATGGAAATTTTCTTTTGTGCATAATAATACAGACTAAAAAAAAAAAAAAAAAAAACATTATTTTTATGTTTAAAAAGAGAACATATACAGTGTTAAAACATTAAAAATTTAAAATTATTTTTAGAATTTTAAACAATAAAGATTTAGTTTTATAAACTGGAAACAACAAGCCTTTAAACAAAATCCGAAATTTTTCTTTCAGAACAGGGATACTTCCAGATATTTCAATAACTGTGTTTCCCTTATCGAAATACATAAAATCAAATCCTTGTTTCAGGGCAGTGACTTCTTCATTACATTAAATACACTTTTGAGTGGGAGGGGAACTACTGACTTTCAATTTTCATTCCAATTGGAATAATCAAATGAAGACATGTCTGTCTGTTTTCAAACAGAGGCTTTTTCAAGTTTTAAGGCATTACTGCCATAATTTTATTCCTTATAGCATTTTAACTAATTAAGAACCTGAAGTAATTTTTCAATCAGATGAATTAAAAAATCTATGGGTGATATATTTAATGCCAATTAATCCAAGACATTGTCAAGACAAGTCCAAAATATGTTAGATAAAACAGTAAATACCTGAAGTATATAAGACAGATAACTAAAGTATAGCTATATAGTTAAAGGCATATAATATTAAAATGATACAATATTAATATATAATTATTTAAACTGCATTTATGCATGATACAATACTTACAGTACGTTGAGGATCTGGTGACAATGAAAAAGTTCCAACTGTGGCTATAAGCTCATCAATACTTGCACTCATGCCTGTGCTATTACTTACAGGTTTAATCTCAATGTGAATTTTTCGTTCTTTCTCTTCTTCATCTTAGAAAAAATTCAGATATAAAATTATGAAATGCAACAACTATATAATTATAAATGCCTTATGTACAGAAAATAATAAAAAAAAATTTCCAAATAAACAGATTCCAAAAAGTACTGGACATAAAATAAATACATATATCATTCCAATATTTTGATAATTAATAAATACATAATTAATGATATATGAGTTTTAATATTCTCTCATAAAAATAACCAATTTTAAAAAAATGTTTTGGTACCATTAGCAAATTATTTCAATAGTAATGTAAAGATATGGATTAAAAAACTGTCTTGTAAATATCACTTTTTATTAAAATATTCCATTTTAAATGCTACATATGAAAAATTTATCCGCAGGAATTTTAAATTTATTTCTGTCATACACTTGTACTTCACAAACATCAGTTTTATCAATCATTTAATTATATCTGTATATGAAATATACTACGTGGATAAAGGAAATTACATGTTGATATACATATTACATGCTATTGAATATACTTTGGTACTTTTCTGTTAAAACCATACTCCTTGACGCCCTTTTTATTTTGGCATATTTTCAAGGTGCCAGATTTGCGTTTTCTTTCCCAGGCAATAACTGTCTTTGATAACCATCACTTGTTTTTATATCACTCATTCAACCCTCCTTTTCATCTAATCATAATTGCTGATGGGCATTGCTTTTTAAACTGCAACGGATTTAAATTAGTGATTATTTATTTTTTCTAAAAAAGGTTCCTTCACAAAGAAAAATTCTGTTTAATAAGCCAGCCCACAAAGTGACTCAAAGCCAAAATGGCTTCACAGCTTTTGTTCATGCTGGAAAGAAAAAGGTGTCTGGATCCAGCAATTTTTCTGTTACTGACATACAATTCATTTACGCCTATCCCTCGATTTATACGGAAGATAGGTTCCGCACAAAACCATGTAAATTGAAATCTTGGATTTTAGTATGTAAAACGAAAAACATACTAAATGTGCGGAATTTAGTTATTTATTTACACAAAACAAAAGTAAGACATCTTAAAATAAGCAAAATTATACTTCGTTCATAAAATAACAAATATATGTAAGTAGCAGAAGTACATATTTAATTTATTTTACATTAGGAAAATATAATTAAAAAAAATTATTATAAGTTTAAATCACTGTCATCACTTTCATGAACTATTAGTCTTAGCTTCTTGATATGATGTCATTTTCCTCACTTGAGCATTCTTGATAAGATTCTGCTTCAATGGTTGACAAATTAGAGAAGCTCACAGATCGACAAGACTTTGTAGTGAAATCCGTAATTAACAATTGCCTAGGTTTTTTTTTTCCCTAAATCTTTGTAAACCTCCTCATATTGATTTAAACACTTACTAAGTTCCCACTGGAATCGGAGAGCTTGTTCAACATTCGCGTCATATTGTAAAAATGATTACCTAATTTTCTTTCCAATTCAAGTCCTATGCTGATCACTCTTGCTGTGAACGCAACAGGTTCAGATTGCTCTTCATCAGAATCATTGTCTTCATCATCTTTATTTGTTTCATAAATCATGTTAACTAACTCATCCTATTTTAGTACTTCATCAGCCATTATTTCTTCGATATCTGCCTGAGCTAAATCCTCAAAACCTTTCCTCCTATAGTTTGGGCCAATTTAGTGATCTCAGAATATTCATACTCTGATGGTAGTCTATCATTCTCATCTTTAGAAGCATTCGGCCATACTGCTTTCCAACATGCATTGAGCGCTGATTGTTTAATCTGTGTACAAGACAGTCCAACATGCTTAACACAATCTAAGATTGTAAATTTCTTACAGGCATCCATAAGAGTAAGAGATTCATCATTCTCCATTTGCTCTAATATATACCTGAAGGTTTGTTTGATATACAATGCCTTAAAAGTTGAAATTATCCCTTGATCTAATGGCTGTAATAAGGAAGTTGTATTCTTTGGTAAAAAGACAACTTCTACACTTTCGTTTTGTAAATCTTGAGGATGACCAGGTGCATTATCAATTAATAGAAGATACTCAAAAGAGAATCCCATTTTACTTAAAGACATCTGGAACAAACATGTTGTGAAACCATTCACTGAAAGCCATGGCAGTGACCCATGCTTTCTTATTAGCCATCAGATAAACAGGAAGGTTATTTATGCTTATTCCTTTAAATGAGTGTGATGTTTTTGATTTGTTAAATAACCAGTGGTTTCATTATATAATAGCCTGAAGTGTTGCAATAGCAAAGAATTGTTATATGACTTTTTGCTAACTTATGACCACTAGCTGCTTTGCAAGCTTTAGCTAAATAGGTTCTTCAATGCATTTTTTCCAGAACAACCCAGACTCGTCCGCATTGAAGATCTGATCAGAAGCATAGGAATTGGCAGCAATGATTTCAGCAAATTTTGCTGGATATTGTTGTGCTGCATCCAAATCAGCTAATGCACTTTCTCCTTTCAATCTCAGATTATGCAAAGAATGTCTTTGTTTAAATCTCTCAAACCAACCATGGCTTGGGGAAAAAGATATGTTTCTCATCTGACAAAGTCGACGGTGGCTGTGTAGTGCAGTGGTCGAAACCGCTACACAAAACCACGGTTGTAATATAGGGTTCAAAAAAACTTCTAACTCAAGTTCCAACAATAGCATGAATTTTAATAAGATAAAAACATTAACATTCGAGATTCATGACAATGTAGGACTTGGATATATTTAGTCCCTTAATTTCAGAAAATCATTAAACAGGAAAGTACACAATCAACAGTATACACGAGGAGTGACAGTTCTAGCAGGCCAAAATGTAGCGAGTAGTGAACAAGTGCATTATGTTCAGGGTGCAATCTTAATTAAGACTGAATTAGGTTTGGTTCTCAATGCATTTTGATTAGATAATTAATAATGCTAAAAACTATTATTGGCTGTTCTAGTTCTATTTACATCATCAGAATTATGTAGGCGTCATATGATATGGATTAATCTTGAAATGATGCAGTGCAGAGAGAGATTACTATTTTTAGAATAGAGAAAAGAAATTAATTTAAGATGTTAAATAAAATTTTATCTTTTACATAGTCTTTATTTTTCTTACACGCATATATACATATATATGTGTGTGTATGCGATGATTTAATGCGAGGAGGAATCCGGGTACTTTAACAGCTGGCAGTCATCATGGCTTTGGGTTGAATGCGCACTGACAAAGATAACGAAACTGGATTTTGATAAATCACCAATCTTTATTTTCAAGAATGTCAAATTATTTCCTTAGTGGATGAAATATTTCCAAATCATAAGCAATTAAAATTTCTTATATACATAGGTTAATGGGGATACGACATCAGGCTAGAATAAGAAGAAAGACAGGCAGAGAAGCACGTAGTTGACAGCATGGCAAGAGCTAGGAAAAGAATAATGTAATTTCTTGCCAGTTGTATTTGTAATGAAGTAGATGTAATTGTAGAGAAGAGCTATGATTGGTTAATTTAGTTTCATTTTTCAAAGCAGTGTTATATAACATACAAGAATCTCGAATTTGGGAGAACAGATGAATTTAAGGGGACAGCACCAAATCTAGAATAGTTAATTTTGAGGTTACCAATTATTCTTAAAGCAGCTGTCATATATTCTTATATCTTACATATATATGATAAAAATCTGTGCATGTCTGTTTGTTTGTTTGTGGCATTATTTCCTCTGGAACGGCGGAGGAATGAATTTCAAGAGAGGTACCCCCCAGATTCCAAAAACTCATGGGAAATCATATCAACCATCTTTGTAAGGCTTTAATCAGTGGAAATATTAATTAAAAACTCTGAAAATGCTAATTTTCACTTTCATTTTTCTGAGTGGCAACAGTCTCGCATGCTGGAGATAAAAATGTGTTTATTTCGAGAAGTGTTGCCACTGCTCGCTTTCCATCATACAGTTTGTTAAAAAAAAATTTCTAAGTTTTACAAAATATGAAATAAAAAAGCACTCTCAAAGATTAAATATATTATTCCCAATTCCAAAAATTCATAGGAAGCCATTTCAACTGTTCCCATCTTTGTACAATTTTAATCAGGCGAGATATTAATTAAAAACTCTGAAAACTTTCACACTCATTTTTCCAAATGACAACAGACTCGCACATTGGAGATAAAAATGCTTTATTTTGAAAAGCGTTACATGGTTGCATGTGACATCACTGTATGTTGTTCTGTATCTTGTTCTTTAATGTCAGCATTTTAAATAATGGTTCTGTATATTGTGCGTTAATGTCAGCAATTTATATAAATAACTGCTGTTGGCAACTTTTTTTTTATTTCAGATTAGTATAATTGACATGATATATTACTGGCAAATTAATTCTTTTATTAATGTTGAGAAAATGCTGTTGATGATGATTTAAATGATTTAAACCATGACATCATACATATTAACCTGAAGTGGCAAAATTGTTTGTTTAATGGTTCGGCAACAAAAATTTATTTATGAAATGGTTGTTGCTTGGAAAGAATAAACTGACCTCGTTCATATTGAAATGTTCTTATGCACTTTCTTTTCGGGTGTATGTATAGCTCATAAATTTTACTTTGGTCACAGCTAGCAACTCTGCATATAGTACATTAAATTAACAGTTCATTTTAAGTTTTTCAATACATAGAACTTATAAATATTGCTTTGGCCGCAGCCTGCTAATATTTATATACTTTGGGTGCAACTGATTGCAATGAAACAGGGGGATGCACAACTAAATGTTAGAGCAGTCCCATATAGAAAATTTCAATGTTCTGTGATAACCGTTTTTAAATTATATAAGATAAATACATATGTAGAAATGTTACGAAAAAATCTTTTCTGAATCTATTTTACAATGTTTTGTAAAAAAAAAAAAAAAGAGTTCTTTATTCTGTCCATATATGCAGATGTCACGGAAAAACATTGATCAAAAGGATATTTTCAATGAAATACGATACATGAAATTTTTCGTGATTACAACATTTCCTTTACTTCGTACAAGGATGTAAAAAGGGAAGAAAACCTGAAAAAATAAAACAATAAGTTTTTTTTTTAGTCCAAAGGGGCTTTGTTTCGTTTTGTGATTTTGTGTTGGAAACATTAAAAGTCTGAATCACTTTTCAAACTGTTGGCACAAATCTTGCAGCACTGTATTATATTTAAAGAAATTACATAATAAAGAGTCTGTATAAATGTATGTATATTTCTCTAAATGTGATAAAACAATGGTACCTCGAGCCATCCAATTTTGAATAGCGTATGTTTCCACCAGAATATGTGCATCTGGAAGCCAAAATTTGGAATTTGTTTTATTATCTATTTCATATTTTGTAA
>KK113248.1:0-20594 GCA_000611955.2 Stegodyphus mimosarum
TGCTGACCATTACACCACGAAGGCACGCTAAGAATGTGGGAGATATACCTTATAAAGTTAACAAAAAAAATTAATCTCGATAAAAAAAATAAGAAAAATCTGAAAGGTTTCAGATTTAAAATTATGTCCAAATGGGCGTTTTCTTAACATTTTGTGTGTTACCTTTATTTATTAAATATCATGTTATTCCCACTTAAACTATAAAATTTAGTTTATAAGGTATTTCTCCTGCCTTCTTCGCATAGCTTCGTGGTATAGTGGTCAGCACGCTCGGCGCGTATTCGAGAGGTTCTTGGTTCGAGTCCCGGTAAGGGCACTGCTCATTTTTTATCTCTCCTGCTTCAAAAAAATCCTAATGACTCCACAAGTTCAAGAGCAAGATCCCAAAATAATTTTAAATTGAGCATATCTTAGAATTTCCGATACACAGTCCTACGCGCTGGCGATACAAATGTTTTTTCTGTACAACTCTGCCATTATTCGCTTTGAAATCCTTGAATTTCTTAATCAAAAATTCGTTAAAGGTTTACAAAATATGAAATCTATCATAAAACAAATTCCAAATTTGAGATTCCAGATACCCATGTTCGCACTACGATGACTTCATTCAAAATTGGATGGCTCTAGGGACCGTTGTTTTATCACAATGCGAGAAACATACATACATTTATGCAGATTATTCATTATTTAATTTTTTCAAATGTAATACAGGGCGATAATATTTGGTGGCAACAATTTGAAAAGTGATACGGACATTCAGAATGATGCGACGCAAAGTCGCAAAACGAAAACTATAGTCCCTCAGGGACAAAGCCATTTTGGACTAAAAATGGGAAATTTGCAAAGGTCAGTTTTGAGCGAAATTTTGACTCGAATACTTTAGGTTTGAAGACACGTTCATTACAACACTCTTTACGAAACCTTTTACCACTGTTTAATTTCCTCTTAATCTTCTAACCATTCCATTCAGATGAGAAAATTGTTGCTATTAAGCCATTTAATAACAGTTACTTGATCCCAACGTCAGCCTTTGTAAAATTGCTTTTAAAACGTAGAGAACGTTCAAAGAAATGACTGATGAAGGATTAAAAAAGAATTTAATTTCGAAGAGTTCTCAAAGTCTGAGAAACCTTGCAAAAACACATAGCTTGAATAATAAAAAAACTGCAGAAGTGTAAGTATTAAAAATTTGTTTGCTATTTAAATAGTAGCCTATAAGGAGAAGGGAATTAAATCTTGTCTCATGTCTTTAAACATGTCATTTTAAAATTAGTCATCCTAAAATTGAAAGAATTTTCTACAGTTGGTAAAAGTAGTAATTTAATGCAATAATTGAGAACATTTTTGCTTATGATTTAATTCGTAGAGACATGGAACTTTAATAAACAAAACACTCATCTTGAAATGTGCAAGCTCTTTATTTGCAGATAACGTATTTTTAAGCTGAAAAAAAGTTACATAAAACAAAACAAAATACGACCTTACACGATCTTGGCTTATGTTGTCTGTGATTACTTATATCCACAGTTTCTATCTGAGCTTTTTGAGATAGAGCCAGGTTATAAATTTATAAGCAGCAATTTAACAAATTAACTTTAAAATTTATCATAATCTGTGTTTTTACTGTACTCACGTACACTGTATTTTTGTATACATCTGTATTTCAGTTTGATTGACTAATCAGTTTGATAAGATAATGGTGGAGGGTTTCACATTTACGAAAATTAATTAATTTTGTTGTATGGATTTCACAAATGAGAAAAATTATTTTCAAAACAATTGTGGCATTTATTAGTCCATAGGAAGGATTATTGTTTTCGTTTTGCGATTTTGCGTCGAATCACTTTGAATGTCCGTTTCACGTATCAGATTGTTGCCACCAAATATTATCACCCTGTATTATGTTTAAAGAAATTAAATAATGAAGAATCCGCATAAATGTATATATGTTTCTCGCATTGTGATAAAATAACGTTACCTAGAGCCATACAATTTTGCAGGACGTAATTCTACTGCGAATATCGATTTCACATTTTGTAAAATTTTAACGAATGTTTAATTAACAAACTCAAGGAGTTGAAGGCGAGCCATGGCAACGTTGTACAGAAAAAACATTTTTATCTCCAGCGCGTGAGAGTGTGTATCGGAAATTGTAAATATATGCTCATTTCAAAATTATTTTGCCATATTACTCTTGAACTGAATTTTATGGTTTAAGTGCGAAGAGCATGATAGTTAATAAGCAAAGCTAACATACAAAATGTTAAAAAAGACGCCCCTTTGGACGTAATTTAAAATCTGAAACCTTTCAGATTTTCTTTTTTTCTAGTGGTTTCTGCTTTTGAAGACAGTTTTTTTAAGTTGGGACGAAAGAGTTATGCCACCATCAAGGGCATCCTAATAAAATTATTTAATTTGAGATTCTGAAAATGTAAAATTTTCTATCTGATCGGCATTCATACTTGTTTGAAAATTCAAACAGATTCAAAAGATATACGTAGAACCGTATGTGATAAACAAATAAAACCTAATATAAAAGTAATTTTTTTTATTTTTTTTACCTATTTTATTTTTTTTATTCGATGAATAAAGAAACAATTTCCTGTAAGCATGCGCATTCTGAGGAAGACTGAATTTCTCTCTTCTCAGAGTATTAATGATCCAATAATTATTTTACTCTTATTATTATTTTATTGCTATAATTTAATTGACTGGAATTACATTAAAACGCCGAAACCTTTAGTTATTCTCAGAAGAAAAAATTGAAGATGCTTAATTCATATAGTATTAAAGGACTATGTATGTAAGATATCATGGATTCCATCAAACACGTGCGTTTTTACTTGTACGAAGTAAAGAAAGTATTGTAATCGCGAAAATTTGCGGGTATCATATTTCAACAAAAATATCCATTCTGACCTGTATCGAATGCAATTTAACGATGTTTTTGCTTGACATTTGTACGTAAGGACAGAATAAAGCACACTTTTACCCAAAATGGGTTGCAAAAAGAATTTAAAATGGATTCAGAAGAGATTTTTTCGTGACATCTGCACGTATGTGTGTACGTATAAATCAAAAACGAGTAGCCTCAAAAGTTAAAATTTTGTATATAGGACTGCTATAGCTAATAGTTGCGCCCACACGTATTAGTTGCAATCGGCCGCACCAAAAGTATACATATATTCTAAATTAAAGTAGTTAAAAGTAAATTTCTGAAAAATATGTTCCTATCCGTTGGCCGACTTGCTTGTTTCTGCGTTGAAACTCTAATTTTAATTGTAAAAATTGCTTTTTTAACTGTACTTGCTGTTTCAGGGTTTTCTGTATGTTGTAAATTTTAATGACGATAGAGATTTTATGTATTTCTGTTTTGCCGCGAAGTGAAAGCTGAGCTGATTGGATTAGAAATATATCTCTAATGAAATTCGAAGTAATAAGTTTAAATAAAATGTAGCAAAAAATGTGTATGATTAATATATTGTACAGTGAAGTCATGTGAAATGTGTCATCACAATGATGATGACGAACAATGATGTCATCACATCAGATATTTTCAGGTTAATAGCAAAACTTATTGTTTTATTCAAAGGAAGAAATGCGTATACTGAGCATATGAGCAGTTTATTCTTGTAAATGTCATGCAGTAGGGACAAAACTCTCATTTATCTAAAAAACACTTTTTATGCCCACATAATTTAAATTACTTAGTGCAGTTCTTTGTCGGCTTTGCGTAAAATCGTCAATAAATCTCAATAAATTCTAAATGTGTTTAATCCGTACTAAATTCGTTTATCGCTTGAGGATAATTATGCTTGAGGTGGCTGGAGCGCAGACGATTACAGTTATTTACATGATTACGCCTGACGGGAGGAAACGTTAATATTGCATGTAAAGGGATGTTTTCGACATAAAATGCTTAAACTTTATGCGTTTCTTCGTTTATTTCCTAAGCAGTTAGCTTTTGCTTCTTTCACTTTTAGCCGTTTATTTTTACTGGTGATTCTTGTTAAATATAATACTTTATGTTTCTTACAACATTTCTTACAACTAACGTTTCTTACAACATATTATTACGTATTTTGTACGTAGATTTTTTTGCAAGTATAGGTGAAATTGTTGTATTTTTCTATATAATGTAACATGAAAATCTAGTGAGATGATCCTATCCGGGAAATTAAGAATACAGGGGCAAGTCTATTTAACATTGAGTAAATGACCATCTCGATAATTTGACGAGACATCGCCAAGCTGGCAACGATTTGGCGACTAATTTTCATCGCCAAACTTGGAGATCATATAGGAACACTTTAGATCGTCTCTGTATCTCTGTATCACCGTAATTACAGTAATGTAACAGAATAACTGTAGATGAAATTTAACTTCTTAACACTGATTCGAGCCGCATATGACTTCCAGAAATTTCGAGAGGCAGAAAGTACTAAAAATATCGCGGCCGCCGAGTGAAAACAGTACAAGACCGGAGAGAGCATCTGCTCTGAATTCTTAGTTAAGCAGGAGTTCGGAGTTCTGAGATATCTCCGGGTTAGCGTCGCTCTTTAGATGCGCTTTGCAATGCTTTGTGATGGTTGACGTTCTTACTAGTTTGACATGTAACTACTTATTGTACTCTATGCTAGTGGGAAGAGTTTTACGATTATTTTTGTGGAAATTTCTAGTATTCTGAAGTGTTTGTTTTGATAAAATAAATTATATCAATCTAGCATCAGACCTGTGTGCATTCAATCTACTGAAAACTCTTACGCACGGCACAGACTGCACGTTCCGGACAATAGGTAATATTAATATTACAGCAACACAGTAAATAGTCAGTATGATTCCTTAATACTTCGAGCAAGTTATTTATTAACCTATGGAAAGATTGTAAATTATTTTAAGGAAAGAAGTATTTTCTACGAATACAACTGCGCAGCGAAGTACTGTTATTCGCAACCCAATTGCCTAGACCAATGGGTTTCAACTACTGTGCCGTGACACTTTTGTCTACGCAAACATTTTTAAAATGTGCCGCCAAATTTTAGAAATATATATAAAAAAATTATAATGTGTTTAATCCTAGTATACGGTACACATGAGAATGGGCGAAATTCGGTTTTTAAGACCTTAATAAGCGCGTCAATTGTGGTATCCAAGGCGATTTTGGTGATCTGGAGGAGAGCGCAATTCGAAGCATTTTCGCGCATGTTCAGTGTGTAATTTAAACTGAGAAGTTCTGATTGGTGGAGATGGGAGACTAGCTTGCTTATCAGATTTGTTTGTTATTTTTAAAAACATAAATTCAAGTATGCAAGGGCCAAAAGAAAATATATTAAACTCGACAAATAAACTGGTGAGATTCCAAAAACAAATACCTTTGTAGAAGAATAAAGTTCAGGAAGGCAATTTGGAAAAGTCTGGGTCAGTCCCAAAAGATTTTAATAAGATTATTCGTAAAAATGTTATGGACCATTTGACAACATTAGAGGAGAGAATTATTCATTATTTCCCAAATTTAGACATAAAAACATTTGATGGGGGCTCGTAATCCGTTTGTGTTAACGAATAGTTCTTTATATGCGTGACTTTGAAGGAAGAAGAAGAATTAATTTGGCTTTCTAATTTAATTTTTAAAATATTGGGAAGAACCAGTTAATTCATTTTGGATTAACATTAGATGCAATTATCCCACGATGACCAAGAAAACTTTAAAAATATTATTACAATTTTCTACATCTTATTTGTGGGAATTAGGATTTTCAATATTAATCAACATAAAAGCGAATAAAAGATCGAGACTGTTTAAACGTAGAAGACGATATGAGAGTATAGCATTGTGATTTTTACGACCAAATGTAAATGAAATTATTAAAAACCATAAAGTTCAAATTTCTCATTCAAAGTATTCTTATTATTAACTTGTAATTAATCCCTTAATAAACGCACTGCTGTTTTTGAAGTATATATTATTTCATTTTAGATTCAAAATTATTATCATAAACTGTTTTGCATAATGTATTGTAGGTATGTAAGCATTTTTTAAACTTATCTTTTTCTTTGTGTGCCGCCAAATTTTGAAATTTGGTGCCGCGACAGAAAAAGATTGAAAATCATTGGCCTAGACTACTTTTGTCTACTGTACATAAATAGAAACATCAGAACTTCCATAACAGACAGAACTGAGTATTGAAAGCTGATTTCTGAAACACTTTTTAAAAAGTGATACAAACTGAAAAATACTTCCCTGTTGTGTAATTATACATATAGGAAACCGGAGACATCATTAAAAGTCAGATTTCGTTATTTGGCCAAAATTATTAGTCCAAATGGACTTTGTCCGTGAGGGACTATTGTTTTCGTTTCGCGAGTTTGCGTTGAATCACTATAAACGGTTGTGTCACTTTTCAAACTTTTGCCACCAAAAGTTATCGCCTTCTATTATATTTAAAGAAATTAAATAATGAAGATTCTGCATAAATTTATGTATGTTTCTACAAACGTGATAAAACAACGGTACCTAGAGCCGTCCAATTTTGAATAACGTACATTTCCACTCGAATATGAGCATCTGGAAGCCCGAATTTGGAATTTGTTTTTTTATCTATTTCACATTTTGTAAAACTGTAACGAATTTTTGAAGAACAATCTCAGACTATTTAAAAGCGAGCAATGACAACACTCTACGGGGGAAAAGAAACCTTTTTATCTCCAGCGCGAGGAACTGTGTTTCTGAAATTCTAAAGATATCCTCAATTTAAAATTATTTTGCGATGTTGCTGTTGATCTGAATTTTATGGTTTAAGTGCGAAGAATATGATATTTAATAAGTAAAGGTAACACACAAAATATTAAAAAACGCCCCTTTGGACGTAATTTAAAATCTGAACTCTTTCAAATCTCAGAACAGCCGGAAACGACCGACTTTGCGACGTTGTTTTCTTCCCTCTCCCTAAGGTATGCAGTAGCATGTTCAGTTCCCCCAAATGCATTGAATCAGCTTATTGCAGACAGCTTGTTCTAAAAGGCTAATGGAAGCTTCTTTGCCAGAAAGTAGAAAGGACGTCATTTTAAATCTTCTTACCTCTTAGTCCATTAATGGACAGGGAATGTGAAAAAGGACGGGGAACAGATGTTTCGGTGTTTTAAGCGCGCAGGTTAACGAAGGCTTCGTTTTCCCAAGGGTTACGTCTAGAGTGTTTGAATCTGGAGGTGAGGTCAAGGGTTTTCCAAATTTGAATTTCACTTGAATTTTTAAATTGAAACTTTTCCTTGAAATTTATTCTGGTTCTTTAGAATTCATTTTGATTTTTGGGAATGACGAATGCTGTTTTTGCAAATGGACAAATACTGTCAATTTAATACATTCGTCAAGGATAGCCGATTCCCATCAGCTATTTAATCGTGTCATCGCCGAAGACGTTTCCGAATCTGCACAACAGGGAGCGAATAACATAAACTAGAACAGTTAAGTTCCACCCCAATATTTGATGAAGAAATCCCGGAGGTTGGATCTGAAAGTCTCCTACCCTTTTTCCTCACGACCAAACACCTCGAGAGAACTTTCTACTCACCAATATTCTAATGCCTCATGGCAAGAGGAATGTAGAAAGTAATATTGTTGTTAAATATAACTAGCGGGTAAGCCCGCAAGATGAGCGGGCTGCAGCTAAAGCAAAATTTATAAATTGTATGTTGTACCTCTGAAAAGCAAATGCATAGAAACATTTCTTTACGAATGAAATCAGTTCAATCTTTCCAAGCAACAATCAACTCGTAAGTAATTTTTTATTGCCACACCAGAAAACAAAATCTTTTGACACTTCAGGTTAATACGTGTGACGTTATAATTTTAATTTAATATAATATAACAAGATTTTTTCAATATCAATAAAATAATTTACCTGGCATTAATATATCGTGTCAATTATACTAACATCAAACGAAAACGTTGCCAACAGGAGCTATTTATTTTAAATGCTGACATTAAGGAAACATTTTTGACATACAATGACGTCATATGCAATCGCATGCTGTAACGTTAGACTATGGCATTATAAAATAACATGTTAAAAATTTGGCAATACTATTTTTATTTCACATCTTGTAAAACTTACAAATGTTTTATCAACAAAGTCTGCGATTTGAAAGCGAGCAGTGGCAACACTTTTCGAAATAAAGGCAGATTTTCATCTTCAGCCTGCGACTGTTGCCGTTCGGAAAAATTAGTGCAAAAATTAGCGTTTTCAGTGTTTTTAATTAATATTTCGGCTGGCTAAAGTCGTTCGAAGATGATAATGGTCGAAATGGCTTCCCACGAATTTTCGGAATCTGGAATAATATATTTAAAGTTTGGCAAAGCTATTTTTTTCACAATTTATAAAACTTACAAATTTTTTAATAAGAAACTCCACGATTTGAAAGTGAGCAGTGGCAACACTTCGAAACAAAGCAGATTTTCATCTTCTGCATGCGACTGTTGTTAGTCGGAAAAATGAGGGCAAAAATTAGCGTTTTCTCGAGTTTTTAATTACTATCTTACTTAATTAAAGTGACTTTAAAGATGAATGAGAATGGTCGAAATAGCTTCCCATAAATTTTTGGAATCAGGAGGTACTTCTGCCGAAGCTCAACTCGCCGCCGTTCCGGAAGAGATTATGCCACAAACAAGCAAACAGACGGACAAAGATTTTAATATTATAGGTAGTCTCTGCTAAAATTTATTCCTGCTTTAGCCATTTTGCTGGCCGGCTTTTAAAACTGGTCATTTGTTACTTGTGTCTACTTAAAATGAGTGCTTCATATCTCCAGATTCAAAATAACCTAATGAGTGTTAGATGGCTGACGATACTTCGCCATCACCAGGATTTGGCGATTGGGTTCCCTGTTCCACAGTCGCACCGTAAAATTAACATGGGAACATGGGGCATAATTATGATTTGCTAAATTAGTTACGTAAATACATTATACCTATTATTTTATCAGTATCATTTAATAATGGATTAAATACGGTAATAGCTTTAATTATGAAGAAGCTTACAGTTATCACAGCACTAAAGCCAATTTAAAAGGAGAAACACAACACTAAAACCAATAAAAATAAATTTAAACCAATTAAAATTACCAATTTTTTTACTTGAGACATGCAATTCTCTTCCATTCCTCGACATTTTGGTCACACGTAACACATCCAATTTCAGTACTACGGTTTACCGTAAACCTTCATCGGTTTGCCCTCCACCACACTTCAAATCATGTCATCCGACTCAATAAAGTTAGCTTCACTTTATTCCTATGTTTTCCGTTCACTTCAAGTTTGTTCCTCTAAACTGGCTCCTGACGAAGTACTAAATTATTTAAAAGCAGTAGCTATTGACAGGGGCTTTTCACCCAACATTATTAATCAAGCAGTCAAAAAATTCTCATCTCAACACACCAAAAGACGCACTCTTGTTTTACGAGATTATAAAAATTCTACTGTTATTCCTTTCTTTCCGTCAATTAGCTAGAAAACTGCACGTATTTTACAGAAATTTAACCTTCGGGTCGTTTATTCTCCTATCAATAACATTCTGAGTTCCATACTCAAGGATCCTATTCCGGATATGAATTCCTGGAGTATTTATATGATTCGTTGCCAGTGCGGTTTAACTTACATTGGTCAAACTAACAGAGCCATAAAATCCCGCGTTACGGAACATGGGGCATATGTTAGAAAAAAAGAAACACAAAAGTCCTCTGTTGCCCAGCATTGTTTGCCCGAAGATCATATTTTCAATTTTTTTGAAGCCAAAATTATTCAAAAACATCTTCCATTGGTGAATTAGATTTTCTAGAAGAGTTTCACATTCAAAAAAATCTTTTTGTTCTAGTAACGACCCTAATTCCAATCCATCTTTGCCTTCAGCCTTTAAGGAAATTATGTTTTAAGTTCTCGTTTTATCAATAGATAAAGCCAGTAGTTTAACTCCTCTCCAACTATTCTTATCTTATCTTATCTAATCTAATCACTATATCTTCTCTCGTCATTTGCGCGTTGGCAGCTGAGGATGATGGTTCCGTGAAGTCATCGAAACTAGTCCTGTGAATATTTGCAAATATAACGCTGATTTTTGTTGTTTGACTTTCAAATTAATCCAATTAAAATGAATTTACATCTGGAGGAACTAGAAATTCGTGCTGAATAAATTTTGTCGCAGTGTGATGATGCATGAGAAATTCAGACTTTCCACTAAACTAAATTCTCAAATCATTGTGTTTTTTGCCACTTATTAATATCACTTTTTTCTCCTAACAGGTGGCATGGATCCATACAGATAGGCATACTCTACTCACCTTGCATGATCGTGTGATCACTCGGAATCCCCGTTACAAGATCACTCACAATAATTTTCGCACGTGGTGGTTACACATAGAGGATGTCAATGAATCCGATTCTGGTCATTATATGTGCCAGATCAACACTTCGCCCATGAAGAACCTCGTGGGTATCATCCAAGTGGTCGGTAAGGATAACTCATTGTGTTCATTATGTTTTCGCTTTCCGTTTGTTACAAACAGCATTTCCAAAAACATCTAGCACAAAAATACTCGAAAAGGATAGCTGTGCTCTTTAGGAACCAAGTAACTTATTACAAAGTCCTTCTTTTAAATATGTAAAAAATAACTAAGTGAATAATTTTATTTTCTTCTCTCACTTTGAATATAAAACTGTACGAAATAAAATATGGGTATCTTCTGCGCAAAATTTCTTACACTAATTCATGTAGTAATGAAAATAAAATAATAATTATGTAACTTAATGAAATTGTTTAAGATATCAACTTGCAATTTTAGAGCAATATTTTGTTGGACATTATTTTACTTGGCTTTGAAACAACGCAATTTCCTACTGCTCTCCTTATATCTAATGGTTTAGTTTGCCGGATTTTGTGATAATTTACCAATTATTATGATTTGAAACTTTACTATGACTTTCTCTTTCCGTAGACCTCACCAAAATGTAAATTAGTTATTTAGTATTTAAGCCAAAGGTTGTACAGTTTCAGAGTCTCTGGCAGACTCGCTTGCAGTTACGTGCTATTCCCCGCTCTGCTAAAATTTATTCCTGCTTTAGCCATTTTGCTGGCCGGCTTTTAAAACTGGTCATTTGTTACTTGTGTCTACTTAAAATGAGTGCTTCATATCTCCAGATTCAAAATAACCTAATGAGTGTTAGATGGCTGACGATACTTCGCCATCACCAGGATTTGGCGATTGGGTTCCCTGTTCCACAGTCGCACCGTAAAAGGATGTTAATACGGTATTTTCTCCCTGCTTTCCTGATGCTTTTGGAGTGTAACTGGAGGCACATTCGACACGTGTTCGGGAGATTCAGAATTCGAATCCTGGCAAATTTTTCACGTTTCTGCATGAATATAAGCTAATAACTCTACATACTCATTACTCATTTTAAGAGAACGTTGCGTGTACTATTGACTAGGAATTAGTTAATTTGAAGTAACAACCTGAAAATGTAATTTATATTGCCTTCGCACAATTTAATCGAAAAACCACTTACGTTAAAAATTCAATAACTTCCTAAACATACTTTTTCGATGATAGTTTGCTATCACTTTTGTTTTTAAATACTTTTATGTTTTTAAATATTTTTATGTTTAACTATTTTGTAAAACAGTTTGTGTTAAATGCCAGATCGCGGAATGTTAGCCGTGTCCGTATTTAAAATTTTAATTCAACATGTTATAAGGTTATTAGTTAAATTATCCAGTTTTATTATTTCGGTCTTTACTTTAACTTCTCTTTTACGTTCCTTCACCAGAATGCCAATGATTGAGTCAGGATTTAAACTGACGGTTTAGGATTTTAAGCCAGAGCGCGTTTCTGGCTTCGTGTACAAGCTACGTGTTAGTTTCTTGCCAGCTCTGATAGTTGTAATTATTCAGCTTTTGCGTTCTGTCGCTGCCGGAATTTCAATTTTACGCGCTGGTAGAGTTGCTGAGTTAGCTAATATTTAATTACGTAATTTTTTACTATTGTTCCACGTTTGGTTTAAATTTGACTATTCTATTTCATTGCGTCACTATCATCAATCATGATTTCTGTGTACTGTCAAACATGATTGCCTTGTACGGTCTATTAAATCATACACATCTTTTTGGAGTTTATTTAAATTTATTTCCTCGAATTTCACTAGTGATATTTTTCTAATTCAATCAATTCATTTCTCACTTCGCGGCAATACAAAGATACAAAAACTCGTCTGCATTAAAAATTGTAAATTACAAAAAAAAATTAAGACGCCAAATACAGTTCAAAACATTTGAAAAACAATTTTTAGAATTAAAATTACAGTTTGTACGTCAAAACAAACAATTCGACCAACTGGCAGGAAGACAAAATTTTCGGTGCACAAAATTGAAAGTTAACTTTTGGTCGCACTGGGCAAAAGACACTAAAGTTGGTATACAAACTGACTTAATTCACTGTTCTACTGAGAGTTTCAAATGTAAACAAGTGGCGGCCTCTTTAGGCTTAATGCCACTTTTAATTTTTTTATAATTTAATCAATAATCATTGAGCTGTGACTGATATTGTTACACAAGGAAGTATGTAATACGAAGTACTAATTAAATAAAAAGTATATTTCACGACTTTGCAGCTACTTCAGAAATACCAATAATTCGCTTCCCATCTGTTAGGATTTTTAACATTAAAAGATCAAGTAAAACCCTACTGCGATATTATGAATAAGAAAACAACAGAAGAAATTCTATTTCTTACCCACAAATGCACCTATCAAAAGATACCAGAGCGCTTATTTCGGCAATTTACATTATCAAAATAAAATTAAGAGCATATAACATTATTTTCATTTAGTTTAAATAAAAGGGATGCTGCATTAGGGTGCTTGATTTCCAAAACAAAGCAAATGCACGAATAGAGGAAGTAATTTGTCTTCCACGTCGATTTTTCTCCATAAAATGAATATTTAAGCATTGGCACCGTAAATTTTGCATCATAAATAAGTGGTCACGGAAATGCGACAAGCTGTTTGATGTACCACTCAAACAATCTTTGGGACGAAAATCGAGGCAATTTTTGTGTCTCATTACGAGAAATACCATTCATACAGATGAGAATTTCTTGTTCAGAAGCCCAATTTTATTCCTCTCCCTTTCTCTCCACCTCAGAACAAGCATAAAAATAGTTGCTGTATCACTCGCACAGCTTTAAAGGCGAATGAAAATGATAAAAAAACAGAGAAATTTATTTTGTGTAATCTCTACCAACCCAATGGGGAACAATTACCCTACCGCTGCTTTTGGTTCAAAAAAATAGTCTCGTTATTTATTACCGTATTTTTTACAGGACTGGTTATTTCGATGGTGGAATTTTCTTTATTAAAAATATTCTTCAAGTGTAGTGACGAGCTTATGGAAATAGCAATCGATTTCCAGAAAGAGACAGCCTGAAAATAACCAGAAGGCTGAAATCTTTTCGCCGTTTACATTTTTCGTGCTGCTCTGTTTGCAGAAGTGAATTGTAATTATTCATATTTTACGAGACTAAAAAAAATAATTTGGTAGAAAGTTTATTCCAATATTTTACTTCTGCTAAATTAAGTGCAGTAGTCAAATATTAATTTTTATGAATATTTGTGCGTTTTACTTAACATTATACGAAGGGTTATCACTCATAATTGCTTTCATTGTTCTTAAAATTTGAAAAAAATCTGATGCGGACGCCACATGACTTCCTTGTACGGTCTGTTAAATTAAACACATTTTTTGCAGCACTTTATTTAAATTTATTTCCTCGAATTTCATTAGAGAAATATTTCTAATTCAATCTATTCAGTTTTCACTTCCCGGCAAGGAATAAATACAAAAACAATTCAATCTTGATTAAAACTTATAAATTACATAAAAGCCTAAAACATCAAATACAGTTAAAAACGTTTAAAAAATTTTTTTACTGATAAAATTAGTTTCAAGCAAAAACAAGCAAATCTGCCAGTAGGCAGGAAGGTGGACTTTTCGGTGCAAAACTTGAAAGTTTACTTTTAGTCCCACTCGGCAAAAAGGCATTGAAAGTGCAGATACTGACATAATTCACTATTCTAATGAGTTTCAAATGTAAGCAAATGGCGGTTTATTAGGCTTAACTCGCCACTTAAACTTTTAAATTGTTAGCAATTCTACTACTATTGCATGCAGATTAGCTAAAGGCACAGAAACCTTAACCGGAACACAAAAACCACATAATTCAATCAATTTTAAAGCAAAAAATGCACAATTTACCAACATATAAGAATAAAAATCTAAGCTCACTAAGCCAGGTGACATAGTGGGAATATGTATATATACAGAAGCATGATGATAGGCTAAAAATTAACAATAAAATTTTTTAAGCCCGTCCTGCGCTATAGCTAAAGGACTAAAGTAAAATAAACTTAAAGCACCTAAAGTTTTAATATTAAACTGAAAACAAAGTAAGGTAATTCCCGAACAATATTAATAATTGCAACCGTGTGTAAGAGGTTTAGCACAATATCTAAACAAATCAAAACTAAAATAAGAATTCATAGTATAGCAAATTCGAAAAATAAAAATGCGAAAGGGAAAATAGACAAAATTTTAAAAATGTAAAAATTAATCTCCTTTTACTGAAACTCCAATTCAGAACTCATCGGGGGAAAATGAAATAAAGCTTCCTAAAAGTGAATTAATAGGTTTCGAAAACATGTTTCGTTCTCTTGCTTCATTTGATATCAAAAACCGAAAAGTTTTTCAATTAAATTTTCATTTAAGACATTAAAATTCATATAAAACCGAAAAAATCGAATCTGGTACAACTCTGGTACATCTGAGATTAAATTTTTTGGATATATAAATAATTGATAATACATATATAAATAATTGATAATACATATATGTATTTTTAACAAATTATTAAATGTAAGTGAGGACTATTAAGAACCCTGCGTCTAGGCTACAATGGTTTATAAACATAATTAAAAGGGAATACTTCAATTAAAATTCTTATATTTCATATTAAATTAAGAAAGCTTATAAATTACAATTTGAAGTCTTAAAAAAATCATATATACGTTTGGTACTGTTGTTTGCAACGAAAAAGGGAGGTGCACAATTACATGTTATAGCAGACCCACACCTAAATTTCAGCGATCTACCTGTACTCTTTTTTGAGTTGTGAGAAATACATACAAAGGTACGTACAGACGTTACGAAAATATCGCTTCAAACAATTTAAAATCTCTTTTACAATCCATTTTGGAAAATAGAGGCCTTTATTCTGTCCGTACATACCGATGTCACGAAAAGCATCGTTCAAATACACTGCTGGTCACCCAAATTGCAACACCAAGAAAGACAAGAGATATCGAAACAAAATTTATTTAGTAGATAACATTTTGACCAAGTATCAAATGATTAAATTTATAGACTTCTGTGAACTGGAGTTCGTTTCAGAATCATTAGCCAGAGTAGCCTCCATTGTTGGAGATCACCGCTGCCACACACCTCGGCATACCTCATGTTTTCTATCGGCGAAGGATCCGGACAACTAGCCGGCGCCAGGGAAGCAACTCAATCTGGCGACTCACGAAGAACCCTTGGGCAATGCGTGCCACGTGTGGTCGCGTATTATGCTGTTGAAATATGGCTGTAGGCAAGCCCTGAAGGTAAGGAAGGACAACTGGCTCCAACACCTCGAAGATGTAGCGCTGGCTGTTTAAAGTACAGGCAATGCATACTAGAGGAGTGCGAGAGTGATATCCAATACTGACCCATACCATAATACCCGGTGCACGACCAGTGTGGCGGTGCATAACGCAGTTGTTCAGCATCCTCTCTCCACAGTGTCTCTAGACTCGAAGTTGCAGACAGACGCGTGACTCGTCAGTAAAGACAATTTCATTCCATTCCGCCGTCCACATCCTTCTTTCATCGTACCATTGGCGGCGGAGACGTGTGTGGTTCTGGCACAAGGGTAAACGAAGCGAAGGACGTCTTGCGGATAGACCACTCTGCTGTAAAAGGCGCCGAATGGTACGCGGAGACACTGGATGATGCGTCATAGACTGAATGTGCTGTGGTATGGTTCGTGATATGACTGAGAGATCCGTCACTGCCATGCGCACAATGTTCCTGTCATCACGTGAAGTGGTGCACTGAGGTGGATGCAATCGAACACGTCGGTCCGTCGTACCCTTCTGCATCCAATGGTCACATATCCGCATTACAGTTGTTCGGTTTCGTCCAACACGACTACCGATTTCCTCCACACTCTCGTTAGGCCACTATGCTTCCTCTGTCGAACTCGGATATTTGATCAAACGATGATCGCTGTTTGCTACGAGGCATAATTACTCGTTTTTTTTTAAACCACAAGAAAAACACAATTGCTGAAGTTGAAATCGTCGAAAACTCCAAACCTTAAATAGCGCTTTGAAGTGGCGCCACGGGCGCGCGTGATGTGCGTCTGCGCTGAAATTCTAATCTTTTGCATTTCTCACCTCCGCTAATGCATGTTGTAAATTTCACGTCATTTGCATGCTTCCTTCAGGGTGTTGCGTTTACGGTGGCTAGCAGTGCAGATTCGAGAGGGCTGAAACTGGATATTTTTGTTGAAATATGATACCCGACATTTTTTGGCGATTACGTTACTTTACTTTGTACAAGAAAGTAAACGAAAGCTACATTTAATCAGAGAGTTAAGCAACTATGTACGATATAAATTAATTCTGTAGTAAACAATGACGTTACATGCTTGATGGTTCCTCTGGAGGATATGTGGTTAAGGAAATCCAATTGCCACACCTTAAGTATTAGGTTCAATTCTCAGTTAAGGCTTTGAGTGATATCATCACTTAATACCTGTCAACTGGGAAGTTCTCTTCGAGAAAATAATGGAAAGGAACGAATGTTGTGAGTCCTTTTGTTTCTTTCATATTGGTTTGCTATATTGAAATATTTTAATCTAGTCATAGAGTACAATACTAACGTAGTATACCAGTACATTAGTATCGAAAGAAATTCAAAGCCACATTTTAATTTAGATAAGAGGAAAACGCAAACGAAATATTTACATATCAAGCAAATTTACTTAAACTGCATTTTGAAACTTCAAAAGAAAGTCCCGATTAGTGAATGTCCTTTAATGGATGCAATAACCGGTATGGAAACAATGAAAAAATGTTTTTCCAAAAAACGATCATTAAAAATGACTTCTGAATTTTTGTAAGAAGCAGCAGATATTTTTTAAATAATCGGTTATATTAATAAACTCTGTGTACTTCCATATTCATCATTCTAAATATTTTGCAACACATTTAATTACAAATGTCCCACAAGCTCCATAAATTTGAAATAGTTTTGGATTGCAAATAGGGAATGGTTTGGCTGAATAATGTACAGAATAATGTGCAAAATCATTTGCATGCGTATTCATCATTCTGTGTCCAAACTTCAGAAGAACCATAATTCCCATCACTTTGTAAAGTCTGTGTCTCTTTGGGAACATACAATATAGCATGTAAGAAGAACTATTGAAGAATTATCTTTTAGCTTTGTGATACAAAACAGAAATCAGAAGAAAGGTATATTATAAAACCCTTTTATTCAAACATAAATCTTTGAACTTAAAATGAGCTGTTAGTAAAAATAAATAGATAAACCTCACAACTTTAGACAAAACTTTCCATCCTTGTAAAAATAATTCTCCATTTTCAGTCAAGCAACATTTCATGTTAAATCATTAGAAACAAAGAGTATATACTTAATTGAAAAAAGAATTAGTTTCCATGCTGAGGGGGGGGATTTTACTGCTAAATAATTTTTCCTCGGAGAAAGGGAGACGTCAGTTTTCCCCTCGAAATGCAGGGAGTTTCTCAGTTAACGTCAATGTTTGTAATTATCATATCCTCGACTTTCTTCATAACCTAGAGTTCGTAGAGATTCTCGATTTTGCAAACTAAAATGAATCTCTAAAATAATTCTTAAAGTTGAGAGTTTGCAAACTGGAATGTCTTCAAAAAATTCCAAAATCTGCACGAGCGTTTACTTTTTAGACAGCCACAAATCTCGCTATTTTTGTTTGCATTGCAAGCCAAGTAGATAAACATTTGTTCTACGCATTTAAACCCGGTAAGCACCTGACTCTTGTTATCTCCTTAAAAGAGAAAAAAATATCATTTTATCATCGGATGCTTCCTCCGAGCATGGCAGTATATTCTGATCAACATTCAGAAAATCAAAACAGGTCAAATTTTCAAAAACCTGTGCTGTTTGGTGATTGGTTTCGCTCATTTAATTATGACAAAGCGCTCGAAAGCTAGCTACTCGAAGAGAAGTATGTCTTCGTGGAGAACGTTCTAGGGGGAACTAGCTCTTCCACACGTTTTATGCAGGGAAACCACGAAAACGCCATACAGCCAGCACTTTCTCTTAAATTCGAACCCCGAACCGAACTACCAGTGTTCAACGACTTTACCGCTCGGGCGCTGGTGAATTTCTCTCTGGTGAAGAAGCTCTTGGAATTGAAGTTTCATCTTTCCTGTGGTTAGGATAAGGCTCATTTATTTCCTTTATTATAACAAATTCATCTTTAATACACTGTGTAAATTAAAAAGTTTCCAGAAATTTCCTCATTCAGTCGTTTCCTCGAAATTTCATGTCTCTTCCCAAATTTTCGACGTTGGAAGAGAAAGTAGTGAAACGAAAAGAAGACCGAGTTCGTAAAGAATATAGAATGCTATAATTTTAGATTGTAAATCCGAGAGGCAATAAACATTGATACTAAATCGTGATTTTTGCTTTAGAATCCGAACAATTAAGATACCCTGTTACTAGTACGACGAAGTTTTCGTTATGATAGTGTTTGTTATCCTAACTTAGAAACTTTTAAATTTTACTTCCAGATACTAAGGTTTCAAAAATTATAAATTAAGATTACATCAAGCATTTATTTTACTCCTGCCGTGTTTGCATTACAACAAACTTAAGCCTCTTCCACATGATTACAGTCAAAATTTTATCCGTGTTCCATCGTCCAAACTTCTAAAAATGCAAGCGATTTAAGGTAAAATTTTTCACTCAATAGTCAACGTTTATTACAATCTTTAACTATTAAATTTCTAAGCTCTGTCTGGATTTACAAAAGACATCACGGGATACCTTTTCAATTAAATGTTTATTTAAAAACTACGTATTTGTAAAGTAAAATCTTTAATATACAAATTATACGCTACCTAGCGTACATTTTAAGAAAATTTAATACTTATTTTATTCAGCAATTCAGTTTACTAAACTCAAGTGTTTTTCGTGTTTTCGAAACTTTCAAATGTAATTCTATGAAAAAGAAATATTTTTAAGCAGATTTCCTTTTAAAAATATTTTTTTAAATGTTTGAAAAAGTTAATTAGTATATGCACAGAAAGAAAAACTGTTATGGCAAGCTGGAATTTGCGAAATTTTCATACGGAAATTACGTTCGCATGTAATCTTTAATAAATATGTTCATTTAATTTTTAATTGAAAGCTCCTTTTCAAACATAGCTCCTTGCATACGACAAAAGTTTTTGCAATTTTTGTTTTAGCATGCAGGTTATTGGAATAAAGATTGTATTTTATCTTGTTACTCCAAAGGGGTAATTTGCCCAGAAAGATTAATAACTTCGTTTTGGCATTTTGCGTCGATTCACTAAAAGCGTTGTTTCATTTTTCAAATTGTTGCCACCAAATTTTATCGCCCTGTATTATATTTAAAGAAATTAAGTAATGAAAAATCTACGTAAATGTACTATGTTTCTCGCATTGTGATAAAACAACGGTACCTGAATCCATCAAATTTTAAATAACGTACGTTTCCACCCGAATATGGGCATCTGGAAGCCCAAATTTGGAATTTGTTTCATATTTTGTAAAACTTTAACAAATTTTTGATGAACAAACTCAAGGATTTTAAAGTGAACAATGGCAACGTTATCACAAAAAAAACATTTTTATGTTCAGCGCGCGGAACTGTTCATCGGAAATTCTACAAATATACTCATTTAAAAATTATTTTGCGGTATTGCTCTTGAACTGAATTTTACGGTTTAAGGGCGAAGAATATGATATTTAATAAATAAAGGTAACACACAAAATGTAAAAAAACTCCCCTTTGGACGAAATTTAAAATATGAATTCTTTCAGTTTTTTTTATTACATTAGTCTGGACTCATGCCGGGATTATTTGCTATTGTTCTTTAAGATACGGGATGTCTGTAATTAAAGAACCGTACTTCAAAGCTGCCTACGAACGAAATCATTGATCAGAAAATTGTGAAATTTTGTGGCGGAATTAACGCGGGGATGAGAATGTCTTTCAGGAAAAAAATAGTTACAAATAGCGCCACCAGAGGGCATCGTATTAATAACTTCTACGTTTAGCCACACCTTTACAATAGGTTTAAAATTTTGTTGCAAAAAAAAACATGTTCCACATGATGGCAATCATTTTCAGCTACCAACTGAGATCGCAAGGTGACATGTTCCACGGGTCATCGAAGTGTATGATGGGAAATGTTCAGCAGG
>KK113248.1:26706-50957 GCA_000611955.2 Stegodyphus mimosarum
CTGACATCCTGATACAATACAGGTCCAAGTGCAAGGGTTTAGGAACACACGGTTCAGCGGGCACATTTGGATATGGAACTGTGCAACAGACGTTCCACACGTGTGCTGCTGTTGATTAAACGTCATTGTCAATTATGCCTACAATGAGCCTGGGGACATCGAAACTGGACCATGGATAAGTGGGAGACAGTTGTCTGGTGGAATAAATTACGATTTCTCACTGATCACTTCGATGGTCGTGTCACAGTACGCCGTCTTCCAGGCGAACATTTGCTCTCTCCCCTATGCAGCAGGTCATACACTGGCTGGTGGTGGTGATGATATTATGATATGGAGGTCGTTCTCATGGGCGACTCCGGGAGCCTTAGTTCTGGTAGAAAACGTCGTGAAAGATGTGGATTATCTGAATGTAATTTCGGATCAGTTGTACCTTTACATAACGTCTGTCATCCCATCCGGAAACGAAATCTTCCAGCGGGACAACGCTCCATGTAACAAAGCTCGAATTGTTTTGGAGTGGTTCGAGAAGCATAAGGATGGATTCCAATTACTGTCCTGGCCACCTTACTGGCTGGATTTTAACCCGATACTGCACATTTCTGTTGTCATGGAACGGCAGCTCAGAGTTCAAACACCGCCATGTCGAATCATCTCGACTTCGCGGGACCTCTGCGTGACTATTTGGCACAACTTGTCTCCAGTCATCTACTAAGAAATTGTGACATCCATGCTGAGGCCAGTTGCAGCTGCTTTGCAGTGCAAGGGTCGCGCAATACGTTACTGGGTAGGTGGGCATAATGTTTTGGCTCTTCAGTGCATAATAGTTTCAATGAAAATGACCAAACTTTGTACTGTAAAATTTAAACTAAGGCAATTTGGAAACGTACGTTCAAAAACAAATTTGCTTTCTCAGACCACTAAGAATTTTAATTAAATGACACTATCTGTTTTAATAGTTAATTAAATCTTTTATAACTTTTCAGAAAGAGATAAACCATGCATTGTTTGTTCTACTCCAAATAGATAAGAGTTTGGATTCAAAACCGCAGGCTTCCTGAAATGCCGTAAAAAAGAAGTACTTTCATGATTATAATTTCAAAATGTTCTCTGTACTTTAAACATGTGCTCTTTTCTTCCCACAATGTTTTTATAGTTTTTCCATATTTCAAGATACATATGCATTTATTTCTACAAAGTTATTACACTAAATATTGCTGAATGAATATATTCGGCTTGAAACAATGATCTTAAATTTTCTGCGACTTGGGCAAAAAATTTTCGTCAGTTGTTTTTAAATTACGAACCTTTCCTAAATTCCAACCTTTTGTCTTAAAGTTTCATAGGAAATCATCAAGATGTGAACCTACCACCTAATTTCTCCATCTATAATTCAAATCATAGGTTTAATCATAGACTCCTTTAATTTCATTGCAAATTTTCAAATTAAAAGTTTGGTTTGGTTTATTTGATTATGGCAATGCACTCGAAGGCTATCTGCGCCCAAGGGAACAGATGCCTTTGAGGAGGACTTTCTAAAGCTCTTATGCATTGCTAAGCTGGCTTGTATACGAATTACTGAAAGGGGAAAGCCACGAAAACCAACATGCAGCTGGCTTGTTTCCAGAGGTTCCAGAGGACCGAAATCAGAGACTTAACCTCGTATTCTGTACAATTTTAACAAATTTCTGATTAACAAACTCAACGATTTCAAAGTGAACAGTGGCAACACTGTACGGAAAAATAAATTTTTATTTCCAGCTCGTGAGACTGCCTGTCGGAAATTCTAAAGGTACGCTGTTTTTAAATAGTTTGTGATTTCGCCGTTGAATCGAATTTTAGGTACTGTAAGTGCCAAGAACATGATATTTAATAAGTAAAGTAAACACACAAAACGTTAATAACAAAACGGAAGGAAAAAAGGTTTTGTAAGGCCATGTTGATAAGAAAATCTAACAGTGATATGATGAAGTGAGAAAAGACTGAACAAAAAATAGAAAAATGTATGTTAAGGCTGACCGCTGCATCGTTAATTCTAAAAGCATACTGCTATGCTGCTTTTTAAATTTTCGCAGGTTTGCTGTTTAATTTTACATGGTGTAAATGCGAAGAAATTGACGTTTAATAATAAAGCTAAAAAGACAAAAAAATGAGTTAGTAGGAGTTAGTGCAGCAGCAGACTAATATACTGTGAGCTCAGCGAGAGCGTAAAAAACCTTAACAAATCCTTTCAGGCGACCGCTAAAATTTGAAATCTTTCAGATTTTTTCTTTAATTCGCGTCACTTATATTCGTTTAGACCAGATGGTTATGCAGATTTAAAGCATGCGCCCAAATATTTAAGAGCTATCGAGTATTAACTGCAATTGATGCGTTTCATTACACGAATGGCCTCCTGTTCTAATCTTCAATACCTAATCAACTATTAGCTTTAAAAGAAAAATATTTTGCATTGACCAGAGGGCGCTGGTCAGAGGGCGCGTCGGGTCCCGTTGCCGTCCTAAGTTGGTAAACAAGTCCCTTCTAGAATAATTACCCAAGGATAAAAAATAGGTGCCTTATTTTAGGGAATCTGATTTGATATATGCACATTTTAAGGAAAGTTTCTTAATTGTTACCAGTTATTGTCGATACGTAATCGACCCTTTAGTTTGTAAATTCTCACTTTATTTGTACACAGAAAGACAAGTGAACTTTCTTGAATTTTCATTTCCGTTTGTATAATCCGATTGTATTCAAAGCTACAACTTGTCGATATTGCTAAAGTAACTCCCCGTGAAATACCATTAGATGAATATACTCCGCTTAAGAACATTTTTTAATCATTAGATTTAGAACACAACGTAAATTTTCTGAGGAGAATGTTGATTATCCATAGTCATCATAGAAAAAGTTGTTTCGTAAATTATTTTTGATAATTAGTCCTATAGTTTTCGTTTTTGGCATTTTGCGTTTATTCATTATAAATGTCCGATTCACTTTTCAAATTGTTGCCACCAAACATGATCGCACTGTGTTATATTTAAAGAAATTAAATAATGAAGAATCTGCATAAATGTATGTATGTTTCTCACATTGTGATAAAACAACGATACCTAGAGCCATCCAGTTTTCTATAACGTACGTTCCCACCCGAATATGGGCATATGGAAGCCCAAATTTGCAATTTGGAATTTGTTTTATTATGTCTTTCATATTTTGCAAAACTTTAACGAATTTTTGATGAACAAACCCAACGATTTAAACGCGAGCCATGACAACAATCTACGGAGAAAAAAAAACATTTTTATCTCTAGCACGCGGAACTGTGTATCGGAAATTCTAAACATATGCTCATTTTAAAATTGTTATGTGATATTTGTCTTGAACTGAATTTTATGTTTTAAGTGCGAAGAACATGATATTTAATAAATAAAGGTTACAAACACGAAACGTTAAAAAACGCCCCTTTGGACGTAATTTAAAATCTGAAACATTTCAGATTTTTTTTAATTTTTTAAATTACTTTACTACCACATTTCAATTAATTCTCATCTCTACTAAGTTTCTTTCATTATTTAATTTGCAAATTACATTTTTTTTTCCAAAATAATTTAAATTTCGTGTAACAGAAACTTTGTGTTTTACTTCAGTGTACATTACGGAATATTATTTCCAATTATCTTATACCTTGTAGAATTATCTTGCATGCATTTTTGTTAGTATAGTTTCCAAATTTTTATTACTACAGACAGACAACATTTAATTCCCTGTCATTATCATATTCATTTTTGTAAATCAATCCTAGTTGTTGCATTAACATATTCCTTTGGAAATTCACGGCATTTTATGTAAAGCTTTCTCTTTCAGTTCCTCCCAAAATTTTAGAAAATGTGACAAGTTCCGATACGGATGTTCGTGAGGGGACAGACGTGTCACTGAGGTGTCAAGCATCTGGGTCTCCCCCTCCTCAAATAAAATGGAGACGAGAAGACGAGAAAGATATCACTTTAGGTACAAAGCAAGGTAAGATTTCATTGAATTCGCTCTTTTATCACGCTTTTCTAGTAGCATGTTTATTATGAAAGGTTTTACGCTAAAATGTCGAGATTTCTATTTGCTTCGCAATAGTAAAATAATCATAGTTTTCAGTGAATCCAAAATTATATTGCATTGATTTGATACACGGATATATGTAATACAATACAAAAATGTTTTTTCGTGTAGTAAGTAAAACAATTCTTCCAGATAACGATTTTGCGTTTAGCGAGCCATGCGTATTAACATTACAATTTAGAAAATAGATCGAGTTGTTGCTTTTCTGCATTCGTGAAAATTATTCATTAATATTCTGAAATAATCCTTTGTTTTTTATTGAAGTTGATTTCATTTCAATAGAAGTCTCGGTCTTCACAAAAAAAATCTTTTATTAACTTGGTATTTTACTGTTTACTAGACGCAACCTCTAAAGTAATGTTTGACAGACAATTATGAACTTTTCTGGGAAGAAGCTCCCGCAGCTGTCTATGAAAAAACATCGCAAAGTAAATCACAAATTGTTTAGCAAAAGGAAAATTAAAAATTTATATACATTGTAGATACATTAGGTATTTAGAAGCAGGAAAGATGAAAATGAGCAATGCCTTCGCCAGGAATCGAACACGGACATCTCGATTACGCGTCGAGCGTGCTGACCACGAAAGCATGCGAAGAACGCGGGAGATATACCTTATATACTCCCCCTTTTAAAAGGCGACTGGGGTTTTGGGAAACCCAATCGCCAAATCTCGGTGGTGGAGAATCATCGTCCACTACGTTTTAGTTCGGACGCCAACTGTAGAGACATTAGTATTTAGAAGCAGGAAAAATGAGCAATGCCTTCGCCGGGAATCGAACCACGGACTCTCGGTTACGCGACGAGCGTGCTGACCACTACACCACGAAGGCATGTGAAGAAGGAGGAAGATATACCTTATAACATATTGTTGCACGCATACGAGTTCGTAATAGATTGAATGCATACAGACCCGATGATACATTGATAAAAAAATGCTTTTACCAAAAGGAACATTTCACAGTTCTGGAAATTTACACAAATATACTCGTACAGCTCTTCACAGTATCATAGAGTACAATCGGTAATTACACTTCAAACTATTAGAAACTTTAAACACAACACTTATGCAATGCAAAAAGCATCTAACAGGCGAAGCTCTCTTAGATATTTCATTACTCCGATTTCAGCTCTGAGATAACAATTACTGAGAAACTATCAGTATCGGTAATAATATACCACGATATTGCGAATTTCGGAATATGTGGGGCTCAATATTAATGTTGCCCAAAAGGCAATCAAATGACATTCTCAGAAGAGAAAATTTAATAAATAGGGAAAAGAGAACATTTTCTCCTAAGTTTGAGAGATCAAACCATAATCGAGTCATAACGGATTGGAATATGAGATCAGAATCATAGTAGGGGTAAAAATAGATACACTAAATACTTTTACGAAATTTTGCATTTGGTTTGGCATTTTTAATGGAATTATTAAAATTGTTTTATTTCCTAGCACAATACAGCGCGTGCCATATATTAAGAGAAAGCTACGCCGGAAAAGTAAAAATACAAAAGCACGTGCATTTAACATTGAATAAAAGTTTACATCCGTAATTGATATTTAACTTGGATAAATGTAATTTACTAGTATGTTAACCGTAACCGGAATTCTACTCTTTTTGCTTTCCAGAAATGGCTAGGAGTTTCTCGGGCAGCTGATTTAAAACGCTGTATAAGTAGGAGAGAAACATCTCAGCTCAGTTGTTTATTAGTCTTGTTTAGGTAACTGTTGTTGTTGATTGTAGTGAATTCGCGGGGAGATCGGATTAACTTTCTCTGCACTTTGTATTGCATTCTACTTAATGTTTTAGTAGTTTAAATCATAGCTACTGATTATATTGCGTGATATTGTACGAATATCTTTGAGGTACAAATTCAGCATTTTATTATATTACTTGTGATAAGAATAAATTTTATTAATTTTTATTAACTTCTGCATTCATTCAATTACGAATCCGTACGCACGCAACAATACAAACAAAAAATTCAAATAGAGACATAACAATAACTACATTTAATATATACAAACAAAAGAACGCATGTGTGAAGTTGGAAAATTTAAATCTCTTAAAGGATTTGAAGCATAAGGGCGTAATTCTTTATCCTCGTGTAGAATTTCGTATTGAAATAAATTAAAATTCATCAGATCGTTATAAGTTTTTTTTTGTAGAAATTTCAATAAGTTTTGTTGAGAAATGTATCAGTAGCTTCAATATTG
Organism: Stegodyphus mimosarum; assembly: GCA_000611955.2. Lineage (NCBI taxonomy): Eukaryota > Metazoa > Arthropoda > Arachnida > Araneae > Eresidae > Stegodyphus > Stegodyphus mimosarum. Next base: position 33,017 of record KK113248.1, read on the forward strand.
AGGTCCTCGTGCAATATTTGATTGCGCACATAGAAGTGCGCGTTAGTGATTATGCGAAAACATTTATTTGCATTTGTTGGAGTTTGAGCAGATCATTTTTGATAAGGGAGGTCCATGCTGGTGAAGCATAGGTAAGGTCTGCAAGCGAAATTGAGATATAAAAGAAACGTTTCTTTCTTAAATCTAATTTGGAATAACTTTCAATAATTACAAAAAGGCAGTTGATGACTTTCTTTGCTTTATTCTTAGCATTTTCGATGTGATCCTTTGCTTTTTACAATAATTAACAACTGAGATTTATGGGCATTGATGGATATTCTAAATTTTGTGCACCAATCTTCAGTTATTGGTATTGACCCTTGGAGCTTTCGATCGCATAGTTTGCTTTTGCTGATTTAACTGCGAATGCGGAATCATCGGCATTTGCTCATAAAATAATTTAAATAATTTACCGGTTTAGAAAAGTCTATCACATAGAAGAGGTATAGGATAGGGCCTAAGATGTGGCCCTGTGGAACACCAGCTATGTATTCTTTTACATCTGATTTGCTTTACCTATAATAACTGTAAATGACCTATTTGTAATGAAGGACATAATTAGAAGTATGATCTCTCTGTGGAAATTCCGGTTTATTCATTTGTAAATTACGGTGTTATATAGTTTTCCTCCCACCGCCAAGAAATGTCTAGTACTTTCTGCTTCTAGAAACTACTATATATATGTTATCTAGTAGTTTCTAGAAGATATAGATTTTTAGAAGATATAGATACGTGTATATCTACTAGATATATGCATATGATTGCGGGATACGGTTAAAACTAATATGGAAATCAATCACAGTTATTCAATTAAAATATCCATCACAGTTATACAGGAACTGGACCAAAATGTGCCAAATGATCGCCAAATCTGTGGAATTCTCGCGCTTTTTTGCCAAATTTGGCGGCAAAAGTAAGTTGCCAAAACCGTTTCCAGCTTGGAAGTAACTCGCTAATTTATCGAGATAGCCATTTACTTAATGTTAAATAGGCTTGCCCGTGTATTTTTATTTTTCCAGAAAAACGTTTTCTCTTTAGATTTTCATGTTACATTATACAGAAAAGAATGCAACAAATTTCACGTTTAATTTCACTCAGATTATTTATATGTGTTCAAAATTCGTAACAATATTTAATTTATAACATTCTTTGAGCATATTACTAATAATAAAAGCAAGGACGATTGCTCATATAGAAAAAGCTATCACCGCAATTGAAAACCATATTACAATTCAAAATCAGCAATTTCAATTTTCTATTTCCATTGTTAAGAATTCCCTTCCATGATATAAAAGATACTGAATTTATCACCCATAATAACGAAGATGCAGAGCCTTCTCTTTTACTTCCGAAGAATAAAATTTTTAAGATTAGAAAAAGAATTATTTATTTATTGTGTTTAATTGTGTGCGAAAAATAGCAATTTATTCATGTACATAGTACTGAAATAAATTGTGCTTTAAATATGGAATAATAAACCAGACGAATTTCTTTTGAACTGTTTGGGCATTGAGATAGTATGCTTATATCCGCGAGATATTTTTATAGGAAAACCCTAAAATGCCATATTACGAAACTCTACTATAATCCGGAATTGACTGTAAAAAAATCATTTGCTAATTATTTATTTTATCTTCATCAGTCTATAATGTGTATCGAATATTAAAATGCAGATGACAAGAATAAAAAAATATAGAACAAACTTAGTAGTAAACGGAGTAGGCTTATAAATAAAATTTTCTGAAGACCGCTAAATAAATAATAGTGAACTGCCCTACTGCAAGAAGACAATAGGGCATTTCTCGAAAAATATCTAAGCCTACTCCGCCTTTAAAAATTCTGCATTCTAATTACCTGAAGGGAAAATGGGCTTACCAGCACGTATACATGTATATCTACAACACGTTTTCATTTTCGAAGTTTTGAACTTAAATCAAAAATTTTTTGAAACAAAGGAATTTGAAACAAGGGTTTATGAAATTTCTGCCAGTGACTAAGAATCAATTTCAGATATTTGGGATGCATCCGATATCAAGGACTGGATGCGTGTTAAAGTGGGAGTTCTAGAATCTATGCATGCAAACCAACCACAAGGCTTAATCTGACATCAGTTCTTGGTCTTGATGAGTCATTAATCATTTTACAGCGGAATCAGAGAAGAAGTATAGTTTCATATTAACATAAGATTTCCATTTAACCAGACCTGCACACGAAAATTCTTAAACTGTAAGATTTATTGATTTTGTATATATTAAGATTAGAAGTAGACTTACTGTGACCCTTCTAAATTTCAACAATGAACTTTTCTTCTTCGGTCTTAGAACGCGTATGATTAATGAGAAAAAAATCTTTTAGAAAGTTAATACTACGTAAAACAGAAGAAACAAAATGTTTTGAATACTCTTAAAGTTTAAAACCTTAAATGAAACTTTTGCTCTTCGGTGTTTCGAAACAGGATTTAATTTCTTCGATCTTTCATTAAATTCATCTAGCAATTACTTTCTTGTGCAACACATTTCTTGTACAACACTTGATCCGAATTTATTTATATATGTATAAAAGTTTTCTTCTCTTCTCTATCACAGTCTTCAAGAGCTTCCAATCTTTCTTGAAGCCCTGATATTTTTACTTCCTTATACGAAGTAAAGGAAGTACTGTAATCGCGGAAACTTTGGGTTATATTATTTCAAAGAAAATATCCATTTTGACCGCTCTCGATCCATCTGAACGATGTTTTTGAGTGATATTTGTATATATGAATAGAATAAAGGACTCTCGTTTTACAAAACGAATAGCAAAATGGATTTAATATGGATTCAGAAGAGACTTTTTCATAAACGTCTTCCTTACATACGTAGGCATCTCGCAGATCCTTACAACATTTAAATTTTGTATATGGGGCTACTATAACAAGTAGTTGTGCGCCTCCCTTTTTGGTTGCAATCGACCGCACCAAAAGTATACGTATATATGCACACACATTGCCTCTGTTACCCGCCTCGAATTTTTTTCTTTATGTTATTAAATTGTGCATTTTTATTCATATAGCTCAGTTTTTTTATTCTTATATGTTGGTAAATTGTGCATTTTTTTCTTCAAAAGTCATTGGATTATGTCGTTCTAATGTTCCTTTTAAGGTTTTTATGCCTTTAATGAATCTGCTTGCAATAACTGTAGAAGTATCAACAATTTAAAAGTTTTTTAAGTGCTACTAAGCCTAACGAAGCCGCCATTCGTTTACATTTGAAATTCTTAGTAGAATAGTGAATTAAGTCAGTTTCTGCACCTACTTCAGTGTCTTTTTGCCGAGTGGGATCAAAACTAAACTTTCAGTTTTGTGTTTTGAATCTGTGTTCCTGCTCGCTGGCAGAATGGGTTGTTTATTCATAGAAACTCTAATTTTAATCATTAAACTTTTTTAACTTTATTTAAAATATGTTTTTTGTTTCATGTTTTCTCTGTATTTTACAATTTTTTATGAAGATGTTTTGAGTTTTAATGTATTTTTGTCTTCTCGCAAAGTGAGAAGTAAATTGATTGAATGAGTAATATCTCCAGTGAAATTCAAGGAATTAAAATTAAATGAAATGCAGTAAAAATATGTATAATTTAATAGACCGTACAAGTAAGTCATGTAGTGTCCACGTCAGCTATTTTCATTATCTTTTTAAACAGCTTTGTGTTTACCTGACGAAATGTGTAAATTAGTGTTTTCATACAGTAAGCTACTTCCGTCTCAAGTGCTTATTTCATAAGCACTTAAAACTGAAGTAATTTAAATACAGTTGAAGTATAATGAATATTTATTAAAAGAACAAAAGGAAGAAAGAATTGAACAAATAAGTATTTGAATAACTACGTTAATATTCAGTTTTTGCTTTCAGGGATTTCAAGTAAATTTTTGGAATCATCATTGAGTTACCAGATAAGTCTGCGTAAAATTGCAATGAAATACGTACACTAATTAAATTCATAGATTCCCAAATAAAAATGTACTAATTTTATGGGAAGAAAATTTAAAGCCTTTACTTGCAGTTTCTCTGGGGTACTGTAAGTATTTTTAAGAACTGATGTATCATAAACATGTAATAATTTTATCATATTTCTTAAAAACACGATTTTTCCTCGTTTCTTTCTAATTTATTGAACTTAACTTTATTTGTAAGTTTCAGACTGAATTATACGTTATTAATAATAATTGTATACGGAAAAATGGACTTTCAAAACTCCCAGCAGAGGAAATAGTATTATTTAAATAAAAGCAAATTTCGCGTTTTTGTCTTCTTCTGACATACCTTTTAAATGCCGTTAATAGAAATTTACTCTTATGAAAATTTTCCTGAAAGAAATTAAAATACTTTTGATAGCGACATGGAAGAAAAGAAAGCACTAATATTTAAATCAAAATATTACACAACTACTCCGTTTACTATTACAGAAATGTATGTCGTTTTCAAATATTTGATTGGTTTATTTGGGAAAAGTATTCTAGAATTTTGGAGTGCTTTTTTTCTAATATTTCCTGTTATTTTATCAGTTAAAGCATTATGTTTAAAGAACAAAATCCGATCTGTACACCACGTGACTTCCTTGCACGGAATATTAAATTATACGAAATTTTCCTGCATTTCATTTAGACGCATTGAATTAACAGTAGTGAATTTTGGATTAAATCTACTTCGTCGATATCGCATAAACCACAATAGAATAAATGCATTCTTTTAAATTCACTATATATATTTACCATAGCGACACTCTGGCGTTAGATTCAAGTAACAGCGTTACATCTTACTCATTTAAAAAACTTAGAATGCACAAAAGTTAAATCATCTGAAGAATTATCGAATCGTTGTCACATGTTCTATCCAAATTAAATAATAAACATAAAACGATGTATAAAAGAAATTAACCAAATAAAAAAACAAACAGGTTTTTCAGAGAGGATTCAATGCAACTTACCTAATGCGCATGCGCATTCTCCTCTGTCTGAGATAGACTGGCGACAATATTTGCTGCTAATACGAAACACTTATATCCTCAAATTTCATTAAAGATATATTTTTTCTCATTCAATTAATCCAGTTCTCACTTTACAGCAAGGTTGTGTTTGTGTGCATATATATATTGGTGCGGCCGATTGCAACCATAACGCGAGTTGCACAACTGCATATTATAGTAGTCTTCTATATAAAATTTCTACACTCTGAGGCTACTCGCTCTTGAGTTATGCGAGGTACATGTAGACGTAGAAACTTACTTACAGACACCACGAAAAAATATCTTCTGAATCCGTTTAAATCAGTTTTTTAAGTCGTTTGAGAAAAAAAAAGTACTTCACTCTGTCCATACGTAGAGATATCATGCAAAAATATCCTTAAATTGCATTCGATAGGGATACAAAAGGGATATTTTCGTTGAAATATGGTACCCGGAATTTTTTGCGATTACAATTCCAAGGAAGTAAAATATGATAAATATCCTTAAAATTCATATTAATCAAAGTCTACTGTTTTTCGTAGATGCACAATAATAACATCATTGGCTTCATTGAATGCCTTTAAACATCATATTATACTGTATTTTCTTCATTCTTTTCGAAAATTGTTTTCGTTATTTAATTCTTATTTTCAGTATTGAGTTTCTTAATGTGTGGATTGTAAATAACAGAAGGATATTACTTGTATGATTTATCTTTTTAGTGCCCAGTGTCGAAGGACAATTTTTAAACATCACAAAAACGAGTCGACTTCATATGGCGGCATACTTATGCATTGCATCCAATGGAGTTCAACCTTCTGTCAGCAAGAGAATCATGCTCAACGTGAACTGTAAGTAATTGAAACTAAATTGATGGAATTAATATTTTCTCATTAATTACTTTCATAAAAAATACATTTCTAGATTTGAATATTGTTTCTTTCGCAATTAGGTCTTTTCTATAAAAGAAATCACATATTCAAGTTTAAAGCAAAACTGAATATCAACACATTGAGATTTATTTGAAGTATTAAGTATTTTTATAATTTTTAAGCTTTGATTTAAAATTTCCACGCTGAATGTAAAATACAATTTTCTTAAATTACTTAATTTCTTTTTCTTAGAGATATACGAATAAATTCTCACTAAGCGAAAGAAAGAATTTTAGTTGAAATTTTCTTAGTAGTTAGACAGTGAACTAAAAAAAAATTAAGGGTAAAAATTTATTTAAAAGTGCCCCTTGACGAAAATTGGCGATTTTTGGCGATTGACCAGCAAGGCACAATTTCAAGATGGCCGCTACACAAACCCAAAGTAAGTCAAGGAATTGCACAAACTTGGTGTCCATGTACACATCGATATATTTTCACTTAAAAAAACATCAGAGACTTGCACAACCTTTCGGCATTGCGCACTCCCTTGACTTTGTCCATGTACACATTGGTCTATTTTCACTTAAATATATCAGGAGAATGATTATGTCATATAATGTTAAAACAAAGTTAGTCATCCCCAAAACTGAACAAATTCGTAGATAATCGAAGCCCAATAAATTGCATTTAAAATCAGGCAATGAAATAACATAAAAAAAGAAATGCATCTTAGCGCATATATGCACTACAAAAAAGGAGATATCAACTTACCATATTTAGAAATTTCTGCGTCTTCAATCTGTGGCACACAAAATTCCTTAACAGCATCCAAAAACTTTCTAAAATTATCTGAGCTAGAATACGCATACTGCTACCACCATATATATTCACAAAAATAAGAGGCAAAAATATCTTTAGTGACGGACTGTCGGTGGCATTTCTCGTATCAACCTTTCTTGCGACAAACTTGCAAGGCCATCTGAACTATCTTTACATTCGACAATACGCATGCATTTCATGCGTACAAATAGGACACTTATAATGACTACTAAGTAAACCTTCATTTACACATCACTCAGTTGATGCTTTTTCCCTTTCATTACAAATCGTACAAAAAACTTCACATTAATCTCATCACATACACCCATTTTACGGCGTACAGCACAAAATGAGCAACATATTTCCTACCTGATCCTCCAACGAAGAAATAAGTCCTTACAAATATTTTCCCATCAGTCAAATTCACCGCAATCACGCAACCAATCACGTCATAATAGGGTTTCCGTTAACATTCTACTACTCAGGTTACTATAAATGAAACAAAATTTTAAATGAAACACCTTGGAGATAATTCAAGGGGCACCTTAAAACATAGGCTAGCCAAATCGAAGCCTGTTTAACTAAAATCAAGCTTATTAGCACAAAAGCAAAACTAGCCGAAAAGGAGTTATTGAACATTATTAGTTAAAAATTGCGTATGTTGTGAATAATTAAAGAGTAATTCAAAGCACCATAATTTAGATAGAAAATTATTGGCATTCTTTAAATTAAGGAAAGAATTATTATTTCGTGCTAAACAACGACAAACCTGTTTTAATATACAACTATTTTTAGCATACTTTATTTAGTTACTTTACAAAGCAATTTTTAGAAGAATCCAAAAAAGTTCATAATGTTTTTTAAATCATAAAAGTTGAACACTTAAATTTAGGGAAATAAGTTTGCACAAAAATGAATAAACTGATATTATTAGTTTTATTGTATTATGGTAAACCAGCCAGGTATTGGTAAAAAAGGTAAGGCGGAAAAGAAGCAGGGGCCAGCCACTTTTTAATAATCCACCTACTAATAAGCTTCCTGTAAGTAAGCAGAGTAAGGAGGGGTGTTTTATTCAAATTTTCAGTAATACAATCAGAATTACATAAAAAATATATTAAATAATTTCTTCTGGGTAAGATCCTCAACAGTTACGTAATAAAAGATAATAGATTTCTTGCATGTGAATGTATTATTTTAAATTTATCTTTCGAAATAATCGTTTAATCGTTATAGTTCGTATGGTACAGCATCATCTATCGGCCGAAGTATGAAATAGTTATTTAACCCATAGTTTTTTTAAAACCCTTCCTTAGATTCTTTTTTTTTTAACAAATCGCACTTTTTATCCCAAATTTCTCAATTTTTATAAATTTTAAAATTTTTTTACGGAGGTTTGGAACATCTTGTATTTCTCTTTTCTCAGCAATACTGGAATACAATATGAGATACATTTTTCTTCTTTACTACAAAACACGATTGATTAAATTTATAACTATTAACATAGTTATAAATTATAATATTAACATAGTTAATATAACATATTAACAAATAAATTTATAACTATTAACATAGTTATAAATTTATTCAGTAGACTGTAAGATGACTGTTAGTTTTATTAATTCGAAAGCTTATCTCTTAAAATTTACACAGTCTCTGGAGAGGAAAAGAATTTTTTAAAAACAACTTTTATTGGATTAATTGTGTACCACATAAAATACAGCATTTTGCAGGCTTTGGAAACATCCGAAGTAGAACTGAAATCTATTTTGAAACTTTTTTCTATTTTGTTCGGCTTTCTACATGAAATCTGAATTTATTGTCTAACACTTCTGTCTTAATTCTGGTTAAATTAAATTAGATTCTGCTCTTAAATCGTTAAGAGGAATTCATCTTACCAGATAAAGTTTTTCCCAGTTTGCTTACAAAAGAACTTTGATTTCTTATGATTTTCAAAGGGTTATTTTCAGTATGCCTATTTATGTGTCAAACTTTAGATCAGTGATTTTCAACCTTTTCTTGTCGCGGCACACTTTTAACGATTTCAAAATTTGGCGGCACGCAAAGAAAAAGATAAGTTTAAAAGTTGTTTACTTACCTGTAATACACTATGTAAAATAGTTTATGATAATAATTTTGAATGTAAAATAAAATGTACTACAAAAACAGCAGTGCGTTTATTAAAGGATTAATTACAAATTAATAATAAGAGTACTTTTAATGAGAAATTTGATATTTTTTGTTAATTTAATTCATATTTAATCGTAAAAATGACAATGCTATACTCTCATATACATTTTAACAGTCTGTATCTTTTATTCGTTTTTATGTTGGTAAATACTGAAAATTTGAATGTACAAATAAGATGTAGAAAATTGTAATAACATTTTTTAAAGTTTTTTTGGCCCTCATGGGATTATCGCATCTAATTTGAATCCAAAACGAATAAATTGATCCTTCCGAATATTTTAAAATTAAATCTCGAATATTAGCAAGCGAAATTAGCTCTGCTTCTTCATTCGAAATCAATTCAAATATAGAAGTATTCGTTATCACAAATGGATTACGAACTCCATCAAAATTTTTTATACCTAAATTTGGGAAATAATGAATAATTCTCTCCTCTAAATTTGTCAAATGGTCAATAACAATTTTATGAATAACTTCATTAAAATCTTTTGGAACGGACTGAAACTTTTCCTAATTGCCTTCCCGAGCTTTATTCTTCCATAAAGTTATTTGTTTTTGGAATCCCACCAGTTTTTCTGTTGAGTTTGACACATTATCTTTCGGCCCTCGCGTACTTGAATTCATGTTATTAAAAATAACAAAAATGTCTGATAAGTAAGCTAGTCTCCCATCTGCACCTATCAGAACTTCTCAATTTAAATTATATACTGACCATGCGCAAAAATAGTCCGAAATACGCTTTCCTCCAAAGCGTCAAAACTCTTGGATAAAACAAATGGCGCGCTTATTAATGTCTTAAAAACCGAATTTGCCCAATTCTCATGTGCATGATATACTAGGATTAAGCCTATCATAATTTTTACTATATACATTTCTAAAATTTGGCGGCACACTTTAAGAATTTGGCGCCATACGAAAGTGCCGCGGCACACTGGTTGAGAATCACTGCTTCAGATATACGTAGTCACATTGTACACGTGCGTCACACATACATAGTAATTGATATCTCTCTAATGAACATGTTTCTATGTTGTATACATTATACGACTTCAGTTTGCTATGGTGAGCAAGCGTTTTTTTGGTCAGACGAATGATAGACGAGGCAATTGGCGATATGAATAAGATTGGTGATTCATTTCCTAAATAGTTAGAAAGCGGTATTTCTAGGGATTCTCATATGGACATTTTGTCAAAGACTGAGCTCACTGAGTGTATATCTTTCAGTTTAGGTGAAAGATTTTAATTTTTGTAAGTAGACTTTCTTGCATTGTTTTATTAATTTAAAAGTTTATTAATGTATTTTATCAATTAAAACTTTGAAATAATTTGTATAGCGCTTCTGAAAATTATTTCTCAGAGTAAGCAATTTTTTTTACATATATTTTCATGTAAAGTAAAAAAAAAGATATTTAAAGGCTAATTTTAACATATAAGAGCAGTCATAAAACATGCCCTTCGGAAACATTCCTTTCAGCTTATGTTTATATAATCAAAAACCAAGTGTATGTTAGTCATGCCACTCTCATTTTGAGTAGAAGATTAAATATACATGTGTCTGAAACCATATGGACATACAAATGCCATCTTGTGCCAAAATTTACAATTTTTAAAACGTTCCAGGACACTGGCAGAAATGTGTGACGGCCGGGGGTGAACGAGAAAACACTCTGGCACGCCATCGTGTCGGCTGGGAAATGAGGGCGTTTTTGCTGGCACGTATACGTGACAGTCGGCGCGAAAGGGTTAATGCGATTTCAGAATTTTTTCGCAGGAATGATAATGTTCTGTGAAAATACTTCGTTATTTTTCAGTTATTCTTTAATGCTAAGTTCCGTACGTATTCTGAAATCCTCCCCTGAGCATGCACTAAAAGAATTTGGTTTCAAAAGATTTCCATTTTTCCAAAGATTTTAAAACTTTACGAGATTATATATGATTTGGTCCAAAACCCTTATCAAACATGAAGCGAATTATGGCTACGTCTAAACGTAACTAAAAAGTCAAGAAAAGGATTAAATAAACCTCTTCATTTAAACGAAGGCAAACAAAACTAGCCACTGTTTGTGGCGATGCAAGTAAAGGAAAAGCCAAATACAATTTAAAGCGTGGGCTAGTAGTCAAAGAATACATACTTTAAATATGCTCGGGGCTGGCTCACTAACTTTAACTGTAGAGTCAATATTTCGTGTCGGCAATGGTTTAACGCAAAGTTGAATAATTACAACTTATCACAGCTGGCAGAAACAAAAGGTCCCGTGCACACGCAAGCCAGAAACTCGCTTTATCTTAAACTCCAAAAACCTTAGTTTAAATACTAGCTAACTTAATTAAATTCTAGTAAGGAAACGGAAAGGAGAAATTACAGTAAAAGCTGAAAACATAAATAACTGATTATGCAAAATACTAATGAACATACAACTTCACAGAAAACCATCTTAGGACTTACTTTAAAATATACTTCTTCTCTTTCAGTTGCCCCCATGATATGGATTCCGAATCAACTTGTGGGAGCAGCGATCGGTGCTGATGTCGTTCTAGATTGTAATCTCGAATCCCATCCAAAATCGGTGACGTACTGGACACGCGATGGGGGCGGTGTCATGATTTTGTCGAATATTAAGTACAACAGCATCGTGAGGGATACTGGCCTCTATAAAGTGCAGATGACCCTAAAGGTGAAGAATCTCCGTCCCGAAGACTTCGGATCCTATAGCTGTGTGGCAAAGAACTCCTTAGGAGAAACGGAGGGGACCATCAGACTTTACGGTAAGTTTGGAAATCTTCACACGAGGAAACCGTGTATTTCTACCTGAACTTGAAATAAATAAAATATTTCTAGCTTACCTAAAAGTATTAATAGCGTTATTCATTAATACGCTATGCTTAATTATTAGCTCAAAAAGGGCTTTTAGTTTCGAAATGGGATTTACCGTTGAGTCACTATAAATGAGCCGTCTCACTTTGCATTCGAATCTGTTACCGTTCGGCAAAATATAACATATTTATTTTTCAAATTGAATTTGTCTTATGGGTTAAGAAACTGAGCTTTTGGAAGCGACAGATGCAGTTTTAACATTCTTTAATTGGATTTATTTAAATAATAAAAATGCATTTAATTCATGATCTATCTAATTAAAAATATTCGGTATTTTCATAGAATGGGGTTTTGTACCTTTTCATTATTACTCCAAAGGAGCAATTTGCCCTGAAGAACTATTAATTTCGTTTTGGCATTTTGCGTTGGTTTACTATAAATGTCTATGTATAAATGTCGGTTCACTTTCCAAATTGTTGCCACCAAACATTATCGCCCTGTGTTATATTTAAAGAAATTGAATAATGAAGAATCTGCATAAATGTATGTGTGTTTCTCGCAATGCGATAAAACAATGGTACCTAGAGCCATTATATTTTGAATAATGTAATCTTCCACTGAATATGGGCATTTAGAAGCCCGAATTTGAAATTTGTTTTATTACCGATTTTGTAAAACTTTAACGAATTTTTGATTAACAAACTCGATTTCAAAGCGAGCAGTAGCAACGTTGTACAGAAAAAACTTTTTGATCTCGAGCGGATGAGACTGTGTATAGGAAATTGTAAACAGCGTAAAGGTGCAGTCTGTTTTTCATGTTTTTTGATTTTGCCTTCAAATTGAACTCCAAGTAATTGGAATTGAATTCCAAGTAATGTAAATGTGAAGAACGCGATATTTAATAAACAAAGTTAACACATGAAACATTAATAATAAAACACACACAAAAAAGATTGTAAACCATCTTACTAAGAATACAGAACATTGATATTATAAACTGAGAAAAGGTAAATAAAGAGGATTTATGCCAACACTCAATACTGTATCAAATTCTAAACTTACGCTGTTTTTAAAAATTTGTGATTTTGCTGATGAGTTGTATGCGGCGTAAGTGCGAAGGAAACGGTACTGAATAATAAAGCATAAAAGACAAAAAAAGGAGCCGTAACAGGAGTGCAATAGCAGAATGGTAGACTACAAATTCAGTCATCGTCAAAACCTCAACAAACCCTTTTTGCCCATCTTTAAAATCCGAAATATTTCAGATTTTTTTAAATACCTATTTTTTACAAATACCTTTTAAAACTACTCAAATTATATTTAGTGAGTAAGAAAAAAGCAGAAATTTACTTTGATTTCGGATAAAAACAGTCCTTGTGAACTCTGGAGTATGTAGTTATTAGTTGTGCACCAGACATTCTGTGTTTATAAGTTCCGGAGGGCAAGTTCACCAGTTTCGATTTCTCTCGAAATACATAGATTTTCTATAAAACCCACATCAATTTAAAACTTAATTTTATATTAATTTGCCATTTTACACACTTAAACTATTGATTGCAAGTTTCATACATTAAATTTCATAAAAATTGAACATATTAAACCCGTTGACTGAGCGCTTTTGCTGTTCTTTTTTACAGAGCATGTTAAAGTAAGTACCTTCTATGTAAACTGCCAACACTATAAAAGGTGAATCTGTACAGATACAAGTAAAAGTTTTGGGAGCACCAGAAACTTCATTAAAGATCGACCTGGTGTAGCTCCCAATCACTAACCGACTATAAGAATACGAATAAAGGTGATGATAGTTTTCTTTAGAGGGAGGTTTAGAATTTTATTATTAAGAGAGAAGGATTAAAAAGAAATATTATTATAAAAAAAGAAGAAAACTAGAAGAAGGGTCATTAGAAGGGTTACTGTGGAATGGGTGAATCAATTATTAGCCCACCGGATGAGAAGAGATCTCGAACACTTTGTGCGTTTGGAAAAGGAGGGAAATCTAATAAAACGAGTTTTACATTAAGTTAGCAAAGAACATATCATATGACAATTTTAGAATAATACTTAATATACACAAGAGTCCATATAATAATATATAACATTAGTCCATATAATAATATAAACATAGTATTAGTCCATATAATAATATAAACATAATATTAGTCCATATAATAATATAAATATAATTGTCTCGTTTTGACTTCGAACGTCAGAAGAATTCGTAATGGAAATGTGTGTAAAAGGTTATTCAATGAAACATCTCGTTACAGCACAAACAGTTTATTTACAAGTCTAATAATTGACAGCTGCAGTTTCATCATCTCAAAACAGCACTTAAAAATATAAATGGCGTAAGATAATACTCATTAATTATCAAATACACATGAAATGCAACTCGAAGCCATTTATCTCACTCTCTCATAAAAAGAACGAGCTCAAAACGAAAATGTAAACATTGTCCACTGTTGCCATATGCAATTTTCTAAATTAGTTAAACAAAGATAATATTAGATAGAGGTTCAACTTAACATCCTCCCACCTAAGTTAACTTTTTACCTTAAAAATTTAACTTACAAAAGAAAGTTAACAAAAGAAAATCACAAACTGTTCATAAGTTACAAAAGAAAAATTATACATAGTTCATAAGTCCAGTCTCTTAGGTACTTTGACTGTACGACCTGCTCTAGTCTTTTGAATCTGAGGTTCAGATACACACACATCATCAGGCGCAAAATTCTCACAAGTTTCGTCTCCCACCTTCTCGGTTGAAAATTTCTGAATAATGGGATCATCACTGGATACTTCAAGTGGGTACAATCTTTGAATTAGTTTTAACAATTGTCCATGACTTGTTTTAAGCTTAACAAGTCTTGCAATTCCGTCTTTTCCTAGAAGGATCTGAATTATTTTGCCTAATGGTCAATTGATTCGCTTGTTGTTATCACTGCCTATCAGTACAACATCACCAATATTCACTTTCACAGATTTTCTGTTTTCTGATTTTCGGATGAGTGCCCCTAGATATTCAGACCTAAACCTGTTCCTTAAATCTCTTTTCAGGCTTTCTCTATATTTAACCCGCTTATTAAGACTTTTGTGCCCAATATGATCAAGATCTGGAACACCACTTTTTCGTATATCTTGCAGAAATAGAGAGGGACTTAAAGGCATTAAAGTAGCATCATTTTCAGTTACGTATGTCAATGGACGGGAATTAATCACTGCTTCACAATCACAGAGAATCGTGGTCATTTCTTCAGAAGTTAAGGAGGCTCTTCCTAGCACTCGTCTTAATAATTTCTTAAGAATTCCTACCAAACTCTCCCACCAACCTCCCCACCAGGAGGCAGTTGGCGGGTTGAACTTC
The DNA here is from genome assembly GCA_000611955.2 of Stegodyphus mimosarum. Classification (NCBI taxonomy): domain Eukaryota; kingdom Metazoa; phylum Arthropoda; class Arachnida; order Araneae; family Eresidae; genus Stegodyphus; species Stegodyphus mimosarum. The sequence goes on from KK113248.1 coordinate 48,090, forward strand.
CATTGAATTGGTAGTACAGAAGTGTCATCAGTGATTTGCTTCCAGTTTAGATCTCGGAGTACATTTGAAGCGCCAACAAAATTAGTTCCGTTATCACAGTATATGATTCTACTCCGTCCTCTACGAGCTATAAACCTCCTAAGAGCTAGTAAAAAACTGTCGGTGGACATCGATTCAACCAACTCTAAATGGACTGCCCTGTAAACAGCGCAGGTGAATAAACAGATCCAAGATTTCTTGTTGCCTCTCAAGATCACTGGTCCAGCGAGATCCACCCCACAGATTTCGAATACAGCTGCTTCTCGTAGTCTGTCTTCTGGAGGAGGCGCGGTATAAGTTTCTAGGTTTTTTGCAGAAAATCTCCTACACACTGTGCATTGATTAATGAGAGATCTCACAGTTTTACGAGCGTTCAGAATCCAAAATCTCTCTCGTAGAATATTTATCAAAATTTGCGTACCAGCGTGTGCATTTTTCTCGTGATAATATCGCACTATTCTCTTGATAACCTCATGATTGGATGGAAGAACAGCTGGCATTTTAAATTCTTCCGTATCCTCACGAAAGGTAAGTTTAGTTTACAGTCCACTTTGATCCTTGAATACTCCTAAAGTTTTTAATTTCTCGTCTTTTTCATTCACAAAACAGTCTTCTTGAACCATTTTAATTAATACCTTCTCAGCCTCAAAAAATTTCATCAGAATCAAGGTTTCCATGTTTTCTCTCAATTTGTTCAGATCGACAATTGTAGGCGAATCTTAGGATCCAGGCAATTAGATTAACTATCTTTTTGTACTTGGAAAAATATCTGTAATACCAATCTCTGTTAGCAACCAAGCATGTAGAAACTAAACATTTTGTTACAGATGAAACTATGCCCTTTTTCTTTTCTCTAAAAACTCCCTCTCATCTAAATTTAAGTCACCTTTTGGCCAGTCTTCTTCAGGCAAGTAGAGCCAACTTGTTCCTAGCCACCAGTTAGATTTCAACAAATTTACAGCTGAACAACCTCTGCTCGGGAGATCAGCCGGATTCATACATCCAGGAATATGTCTCCATGAATTTTTATTTGTTAGTCTTCTTATTTCTTTTACTCTATTCTGGACAAAGACACTCCAGGCTTCTTCTCTCGTTATCCAAGCTAAGACAGCAGAAGAATCCGTCCAGAAGTAAACTTCTTCACTCTGTATCTCGGCTAAAATTGAGGACGAAAGTCGTGATGCTATAGTAGCTGCAAGTAATTCCAGTCTCGCGATAGTAGTTTATTCTTTTCCCGTTGGTGCAACTCTACTCCTGGCTTGTATTAGCTGTACTTAATATACACAAGAGTCGTACTTAATATACACAAGAGTCGTACAAGAGTTGTACTTAATATACACAGAATCAAAAGTTTTTACTCGGATAAAAGCGGCCACGGCGTAAGCATGTTTACTGGCATCACAAAAAATATGTATTGAAGTATTTTCACTTGTATTCCTTGAACCAAAATATCTGGGAAAACGGATCTTCTCTAGATAGTCAATGTCTCTCAGCCATTTTTAAAATGTAGCTCTCGTACAGGTACCAACTTCTTCCTCCCATGTTATCTTCTGCTTCCACGTTTCTTGAAGCAATAATTTAGGGATAAGGATGACAGGACAATATATACCAAGAGGATCAAACAATCTATGAGCTGTAGCTAAGATTAACCGCTTAGTTACTTTTTCAAAACATAACTCTTTTATACTACCAGTATTTATTCGTAGAGTGTCAGATTGTTTATTCCATATTAAACCGAGCACATTCGTATCAGCAGAAGCATCATCATTAATATCATTGAACTCCCACCCTCTAAGCTGAAATTTTCTCTCAGCCATTACTTCAGTTGATACATTCATAAAAAGATTGAGTTCATTTTCATTTTTGACACAACTGACACAGTTGTCAACATAGAAACTATGCATAAGTTTTTTAACGATAATTTTTTGGATATGAGGATTCACCAGTTTCTATTTTCTCTAAAACAGTTTGCAAATGAAGCTGAATAGTAGAGTTTAGAAGAAAAGAGCTGCTTGCTACACCAAAAACTACGCGACAGTGCCTGTAGTCTTTCAGCTGACCATCACTATCAAGCCACAAGAACCTCAAAAAATCTCTATCAGTGGGTGAAACACTTATTTGTAGAAAGGCTCTTCGTATATCAGCAATAACACCTATCTCCTCTTTTCGAAATCGTGTTAAAATACTTGGAATCTGCTCTATTAGATTCGGACCTTTTTCTAAGCATTCATTAAGGCTAGGAAACCCCTTTACTTTGGCCGAAGTGTTATATGCTAATTTTGTCACGCACCAAATGTTAGGTGCTAAATGTTAAATACTAACTGTTACAATAATTAGCCTACAATAATATCAAAAACCAAATTCATTGTTGCGTTGTGTTTACTAACCCGAACAACCCCTAAGACCAAGCAGGAGTACTGGTGTTAAAAACATTCACACAAGTCATCATAAGAAAAACTCTGAATCAAATATATATATATATAACCAAGGATATTTATTGCAGCATTAAAGGAAGACAATCTTTCTACTTAAATTTCTAGATCTATGGTGTGTTCAAGTGACAGCTGTTTAAAATAATGCATTTAGAATTATAATATATATATTGTTAATTTCAAATATGCACCGAGATGAATTAATCAAAAATCTACACCGTAAAAATTAATATTAACTTTTCATATGCAGTTATCAAACTCTGCTGGCCAGCATAAAAATACACAGGAATTTAATGAATCACCGAGCATGGTGTCTTTACCAATATTGATAGAGATTACTTAGTTCAAGAAATTTCTTAATTTACTCAGGTAAAAATTACATACATAAATTTAGCAA